>CAFUXE010001106.1:40471-53390 GCA_903364295.1 Serranus cabrilla
GATGGTGTGCATGCTCACCACGCCAGCCGTCTGACTCTGAAGGGGTGTGTTCTGGGGGGTTGGGTCTGTCATGGGAAAATCAATGACTTTCTGTCTGATTTTCGAGGAGGTGAAACACGGCGGCCTCCCCCCCCTGCGCTCCCTGCTGCCTCTCCACGTCCGCCGCGCCACAAAGAGACCACACAGATCTACCAGAGCTTGTTTTGATCTGCTTTGTGTTTCCTGCAGCCAAGTGCCTTCTGTGTCGGCGGACAGTTGAGTCACAGCATCTCCTCAAATACTGACTGCGTGTATGTTTGAGTCATAAGCCTTGTCATTAAGAGGTAATGGATGTCATGTGGCTGCTGCAGAGGTGACGGGGCTTAAGGTTCGCCCAGATCACAGATTTCCCTGCTTACCTCTGGTGGTGTCTGGCCATCAGGGTAGTTTTATGTATCCATTTGTCAGCCAAAACCAACGGTGGTGAGTGGATTGTCATTTGTGTGGTTAAAAGAAATACGTCACACACAAAATGACCATTTGTTTATCAATGACTCACTTTGTGCGGTGGAGATAATTAACCTAGAAATGTGCTTACAGTTCCTGTAAAGGAATACTTCAACATTTTGGGACATACACTGAAATATTTATATATTATCTATTCCCTGTATTCTTTCTGCACATTAGATTTAAGTATTGAAATCCGTTAAACATCAGGTACAGCCAGCAGCCATTTAGCTTAGCTTAGCTTAGCTAGCTTAGCATAAATACTATAAAAAGGGGGAAACAACTAACCTGGCTCCACCAAAAAATTGACCTACCAGCACTTCCAAAGCTCAACAATGAATGCAAACTGTTATAAAAAGTGATTTTATGTGTCAGGCTAGCTGAGCTAGCTATAAACACCTCTACCTCCATATTTATCATACATGAGTTTTAGCATGAATGTGAAAATAATTGTATTCTCCAAAAATCGAAATCTACTTTTTATGATTTAAAAAACTTCAAAAACAATATTATGGTTACTCTGAAACATCAAAAGACGTCACAGTCAGTTTTGTTATTGCTAAATGAAACTCTACTCGGCTTCACTGCACTGAGACAGTAAGAAATATAAGGAGAACAGAACATTCAACACTGAAACTATCAACAGCTTCCAGACACCAATTTTGGTGAACTGCCCCTTTAAGAGACCTCAAAGAAATTTGTCAAAGAGAAATCACATCCCAGATAAAAAACAACATCCTAGTAACAAGACATCACTACATCCATCACGCTGCAGAGATTTCCCATGAGCCAATTGGATTTGGGGTAAAAAAAAAAAAAGAAAATCTCCCGCCATAACGGCTTCATCCTTCTCCTGTCAATGAAGCAGCCATGTTTGTTGAGCTGCGTGTCACTGCTCGCAACATGTCAAGTGTTTGGATGACAGACAGCTGTATGAAACCGCTTTTCCTTTCTGTATCCATGTGTGTGTGTGTATGTGTGTGTGCTCCGACCCCAGGGGTCACGTCAGTGTAAAGGTCCTCCTGACCTCTGGGGTCCTTCGCTGCTCTAAACGAGGAAAGGCCCCCCGGCTCTGCTCTGGCAATGAGGAGGGTTAAAACCAGTAAGAGGGAACCAGACTTAACAGAGAGGGAAAACAACACCAAAAGGAAAACACGGCAAAAATTACAGCTAAGGTTCAATTTCAAGACCCGATCCCTTAATGACCTCTACAGAGCTGATACGTCAGCACACGTTCACGCCGTTTCTGTCCCATAATCTTGCCAAAATGATTTGTATCCTTTCTTTCCAGCGAGGGGGATCACACCCTCAAACATGTGGTCATTTGTGGCATTCATATGGACATGCTGCTTTTTTTGAAGACACTTGAGCCCCACTTAAAAGGCGTCATGGGCTGCTTTAGATTAGGGAGGCGGTGGGCTGCTTTAGATTTGATGAACAAGAAGTGCATATGCATTCCACAAAGAATGTTAATGAAACACATTCCTGCCGGTTTCTCATGGAAACCAGCTTGGATTTAGGGATAAGGAGGTGGAAAGAAATGGGGTCCCCCTTATACCCCTCTGCAGAAAAATCAGCAAGGACACGAGTTTCATTGGCAAAGCAGATATATGGTTTATTAAATTATGTTGTGTTTGTTGGAATTAGATTGTTTACAGTCATTAAATGATTGTGTCATGTTTGTTTGACTTATTCTGATTAATCTAATTTTTAAAAAAAAAAAGGTATGTTAAAAGAGTGATTCGGCCATTGTTCCATCACCAATTTATGAGGAGCTGGACATAAGAATATTTTTTTGCAAGGGTAACTTGATTATTTTGGTTATATTATAGCCTTTATCTACATAAATATATTGAATTTAAAGGAATAAGAGATACAAAAATTGTGATAGAGCTTATTTTAGGCATTTTGTTTGCTTAAAAATATCAGTTTTGTCACTAACTTAACTAATATTAATGTTATTTTTATTTTTTGCATGAAAGCAACATTATGTACTGTACAAGTGGTATTTTCTGCAATTTAGTGCCCCTAAAATGTAGAAAGCTCACACCAAAACATTCAGTGATTTACTTTAATCTGATCACTTTTTCTCTTCTTAGCCTCCTCCGTCAACATCGTCTCTGGTTTCTTTACTTCTGTCATGTTGACCACAGACGCGGCTAAACCTGTTTCCAATGCATGTTCACCCAGTTCCTGTCGAGGAGGTGCAGCTCTGGTTTAAATACAAACAAGCCCAAACAGAACAATCCTCCACATCTGGTTGGGTAGGACCAAACACTCACATCTTGCAGTCCCACACAGCTCACAATATAGCAGCAGAAACTTAAAAATATAGAAAAAGCCATGCATAGGTAGAACATATGTCATTTTATGTCTATGGAGCCACACAGCCCCCTTTTTGTCCCTTTCTATGTAGTAGCAGGTGACATATTTGACCACTCAGTGACCTGTTGTTGCTCTGGATGCTCACTTCACCAAGTTATTTTTCATGAAAACAAGAAAGTCTGCTCTCTGTGTTCCTCAGGAGACGGTGCTCAAAAATCTATTGCTTTTCACACAGGTGCAGGGGGGCACTGAGGAATTTTAAGGTGGCGGCATCAAAAGCAGGAATCCAAAGCCTGTTGACTGACTCCCCACTACAGCAATCAGTTATCTGCAAGGAAATGTTTTGCTCTGTCAAATACACTTCTCAAGAATTTCACTGAATTAGCTTTAACTTTAAAAGTAGATATCACATATTTTATAAAATACTGTATCCAGTTTCTTGCTGAATCGTCTGCGAACAGCTTGTATGAGGTTCGTTTTCATTGTTTTAACTCTGGAGACATTTGAGAACAGTGACAGCTGGAATTACATCAGCGGTGGAGGAGGTGGAGCAGCATACTATCCTGGTTAGCTCTTCAAATGGTGCTAGAACGATCATGGTTTTCTCCAGCAAAGCCGACTGGTTGATTGATGGGATAGGATAGGATAAGTGGTAGTATTGGGCTAAAGGTTGGAGAAGCGAGCTTGTGACTGGAAGGAGGTTCAATCCCAGCACCAGAAGGATAAATCTGGGCAGGGAAAGTGAAAGAGCAACACTTGCTCCTCGCTCATTAGCACCACTGAGGTGCCCTTGAGTAAAGCCTCTAACCCCGCCTGCTCCAGTGGAGCTGCTCAGTGGCCAGAAGATAAGACTGTGGTTGAACGAGTGTTTGATACGGCGGTGGAATCCCTCGCTTTCAGGGTTCATCGAAGAACCTTCTGTTGAATCTTTGCAATGCATCTAACAGTTAACTGCTTCTTCCATTTTCTTTTTTTATGGCTCCAACTCAGAGTTCTTGAGCATGATGCTCCTAGAGGTGCCACCACTCGACATTGTCTTTGCAGATATTCCAAGCAAACTTGTTGACGTAACAACTGAGAAATAAAACAGCATGTTTGTTCTTCGCTTCCTCAGCTATTTTGTCTACCAACACTCTGCTGACGCATAATGTAGCACACGCACATTTAATCAGTTGTGAACATAAAACTGAATTGAATGCATCATCCTTGTTGTCACGGTGACGCTCCTCCCTCGGTCTGATGGTTCGGCCAGCGCCTTACGTGTTAGTGTGTCTGTGCATGTGTGTGTGAATGAACTGTGAAGCACTTTAAACGCTGTCCATTTATCCAAGAAGGGCTCGTTCAGTAACTAAACTAGAGCAGCGATGTGTTAGGCACTTTGCCCAAGAGCACTCCAACACTTATCCACTGCCCATCAGAGACCTTCAACTCGTCTCTTTGTAGAGTGGTCCACAAAATAACCATAAAAAGGTCAGTTTATTTTTTGCAAGCGTGAAAAAAAAGTGTGATAGTAAAATGACATTATGTGTTTACGATTAAAACCCCAAAAGCACCTTAGAAGCCAAACACCAACGTTAAGTTTATTAACGCTCTCACTTTATTCCACTCACATTTGGGCTTCAGCGCTTGTGTCATTGAAGTGTTTTTCTGTTATTGATGTTTTGCTAACCTTGTGTCCCTGTCACTTTGCGGTGTTCGGTAAGGTTAAGCTTCTAATGGGCTTCCACATGACGTGCAGAGCCTTGAGTGACATTTGCAGCCTTTCCTTTTTGAATCCTGTATTTCCAAACTGTCTTAACTGCAACTCCAGAAACAGGTGGGAGGGTTAAAAAAAAAATGCAAAAACAGATCTAGAATCCATGTTTTTGTGCATAAGTATTTATTTTTTTTAAAGTGTCTTTTTTTCATTTAATTTGCAGGGCATGTTGGGGAGCACTAAACTAGTAAAAACCTAAAATAACATGGCCTGTAAATCAGATAAAATCAACTGGGAGCATTTGAAAACTGCCCGGCTATCTCCCTGCACAGCGTATTTTGCCGTTGGAGACATATGATGATGAGAATAACAAATCATTTACTATCTGGACGGCGCAGATACTGTATGAGACACTCCATTCATGTATGTGAACTGCAGTACCTCTCTTAATTAGAACATAATTAATTCTTGTGAGTTTGCATAAGAGAGAATCTTTTTAGTCATTAAATATTATTAGTCATGCAATTCAAGTTGTGCCTCCAAGCCAAAGTCGGATTTTTATGGAGACTTCACACACACACGCACACACACATAGTGAAGTGACAGACAGGACGGATACAGATTTGACATATGTAATTTTTGCCAATAGGAGTCTCTCAATCAAAACAATAACAAATAAATGGACATTATAAAGAAAAGTGGGATCATGTGAGTTGTTTTCTTCGTTGTTAACAAACCAACACAGTCAACGAAAATAATGACATAATGTTCACAGATGTTTGTGTAAGTTTTATTCACCAAAAGATCAGTAGATTAAATAATTATTGAAATATAATAGATATAACAGTGTTGCAAAATTGCAGTAATTAATGAAAACATTATGCCATGTGGCAGGGGAAAAAATGTTGCATTACACTGTGTCCTATCAGAAAAAAAACCATCCAAATATTGCGTAACGCGTCTGCTGACACCCTCTGTCCCTGCTGAATCCATTAAATATGCATTTCTGATAAGTCATGTAAACAAACCATGTACCATATCAGCTGTCAGCTCAAGATCAGACTGGAGACATAACCACAAGTTTGCACCTTTTTCAACATAAATCACACATTTCAGATTGATAAATTTACTAGAAATTACACACTAAAGCCAACAGAAAGAAGACGAGAGATAGTCATTTACCTTGATAAGGCTTTCCCTGGTAAAGTCTTTCCAGCCAGTTGCCATCATTTAGGATTTTCTATTGAAATGGGAGGATTTGATGAGGAGACGGTCTTTAAACTTCACCAATCAGCTGATTCCTTTTCCATTGTGAAAGGTATAAATAAAAACAACGTGGCGGCATGCTGTTTGCAGCCACTTCAGATATTTAAATAGTTCGGTTTTGCAGTGTTTTTTTTTATTTTGTGGCGTTACTTCATGAAATATGTGCCACATGTCTTGAAGTTTATATCACATTTTAATGCGGAAATGTTGCGGTGAACGGCCCATTTGGGCGGAAGAGGCAGAACCCTACCTGTTATTGAAAAAAAGAATAAACATCATAAACACACAGTATTTAGCCTATATTTTTAAAATACATAAAATAAATACATAAGTGTGTTTTGAGTTCCTTAAAAAAAAATACAACGTTCATAGTATTAGGTTACGGATCTACAAACCGGGTTTTTACAGCGTCATGTCTTTGCGGAGGGTAGTTATCGACCTGACCAGCAGGGGGCGCTGTGGTTAGCTGGAGCTATATTCGGCTTCCTGTTGCCGTAGTAACTCAACAATGGCGACCGCGACTTCTCTTCCACTAAACAGCATGAATGACGTCTGAAACAGCTTTTTAAAGGCTGACTCTGAAAGTTAAACTAATTAAACAACTGTAGCCTAATTTACTGGGAAAAAACCAGAGGACAGAGGGACAATGTAGTTTGTGTGGATACCAATTTTTTTTTTGTGCCTGGTTTGACTGATTCGTGGTCAGAAACAGGTATGTGTCACTTAAAGCATTAAGTTAGAGGGTAAAAATATAGATAAACATAGATATAAACTTTGTTTGTATAACAACTTTGGTTCAAGTGTGTACAATTCTTCCAGAAAAAAATATTTTACAATTTAGACACCCACTCCACCAGTCCCTGTAGGTTATTTTGCTGTTCGAATTATGTTTTTTACTGATGCTTGTGTGTTTTTCATGCTTTATTTCAGTAGTAATAGAAGCAGATCGGAAAGGGAAGAGAGGAGGGGAAGATACGCAGCAAAGGACCCTGGACTGGACTTGAACCTGGCCTACTGCGAAAGAGGACTTGGACTCCCCATGAACCGACAGGACGTCCCAAAGAATTAAGGTTACTTTAATCATTACTACTCCTGCTTTCAGTAATTCAGCGTCACTCATTGACAAATACGATGTTACAGCAGGATTATTGAGCCAGTCTGATCATTTTCTGACCAATCCTTTGTGCTGAATATACAGTCAAGCCATGATGTGCTTCTTTAGTACTTTAACACATAAATTACGTGATCATTTAAGCGTGCAAAAACCGTGGGACAACAAGAATTGTAAGCTTGACAGAGTAAACAATCAGTGACGTTCTGCGGCTGTTTCCTGTCATGCATACGCTGCGCACAGTGTCTGCTGTTAAGCAGCTCTGCATGTCTGTCTGCCATGTTCCTAATCAATTTCAAATCAAGTTGAGTTTCAGAGGGTCACCTTTAATAGAATGCCTGATAGAAAATGTGTTGATTCATTTGTACGAGGTGGTTTGCAGAGCAGCATCTTAGAATATCCAGCTGCACCTGCACAGTATTTCCTATTATATATATATATGCAGGCATCAGGTTTGAATAATGGCAGTGGTATTTGCATTGAACAAACTGCTCTGTGTTCACTTTGCTGATCGCAGAAGAAGTGTGTTTTCATTACAGAGGCTTCTGTCCGATGCAAATGAGACACTTTGCCGATTAATGAATAATGCTACAGGTTTAAAAACAGGCTGGACGTCACCACTGACAAATCCGATGTTACAGCAGGATTATTGAGCCGGTCTGATTATTTTCTGACCTTTCCTTTGTGCTGAATATACGGTCAGGCCATAATGTGCTGCTTTAGTACTTTAACACATAAATCATGTGATCATTTATACAGTGTGTCCGGATCATAATTCTATTTACCAGGCCCACTGTAATGCCGTATTGATTGCCAAACCATTAGCATTTATACAACCATCAATAGTGAAAAGTAGTTCTCCTTCTGCTCTCTGCTTCGCTCTGCCATGTGGTAGCAGCTATAAATGGCCATGTTATTGAAAATTCCTTTTTCCTTTCAGTGCAGAGAGGGGAAGAGGCCGGCCAGATCTCTATTAGCAGACTGGGATTTTCTCCCATGTGTCACTGTGAGTGTAATTGCAATGTCACACTTCAAGGACTTCATGTGGGTGGACTGGTGGTCGACCACAAGAGAGAGGACTGTAGTCAAAATACCAATTAATGAAGGCCAGAGAAATATGACCTGAACCGCTTCAGGTCCGTACCTACCAATGACTGAGCCTGTCGATTGAAATTGTATCCCATCAGCCCTTGGTCGTGGGTCAGCGCTCAGTGTCGGTGCTCGAAGATTACACTTTTCCTCTCGCTGGATCCCGGCTCGTGCCCTTGAGCGCTCATCCGGAAGTTCATCCCGTACTTACTTCATGATGATGAATTCACAACTTTAGAGAGAAAATGAACTCCAACTCTTCAGAAATTCTCTGTAATATTATGCAAACCACTGACTCAAGCTCTACCTCAACATTTTGTAATGTTACTGAGGTCAGCCTAAGAAATGCCTTCCTCTTCTGCTCTTCTATTCAGCCTTGCGCAGAGGTGCAACCAAACCACTTATACTGAAGCTGCCGAGCGAGCCTGGCTGCACCTTCTGATGGTCAGCTGCAGGATCCTGTTGTAGCCCTGAGCTGCAGACTGTGTGGTAGTCTTGGAGCATCTGACCACACATGTGAGCCCCGAGGGACGGCACATCCCAACCTCGGCGAGCACACAGCCCACCACTGCCAAAATTAATTACCACAGCGGGCTGTGACCTTGCCTGTCTGCCCTGGCCCCAGCACCGTTTGGAGATAAGTCGTAATTTGCATGTGGCGCCAAGTGAACCTCAGATATTGAGTCTGCTTCATGTGAATGCCCTGTGGAGTGCACAGGCAGGGAGGCCTGCTGTGTAGATCCACTGCCATGCAACATATCCCTTTAAATAAGCCAAGGAAGCATCCAGGAGTAAACCCCCAGCGTTTGGCCTTACAGCTCCACGATTTATTATTATTTTTTGGTTGCAGGGCACATAGACTCCAAACTCCAGCCTCACTGTTCTTATGAGCCTTGTTTCCAGAAGCAATAGACGGCTGTTTTCACTGAAAAGCTCTGATTAAACGACTGCACGCTACCTGTCCACTGCCAGATAGCAGACAGACGAAGTGAGCGGCTAGCTGCTGAACATAGTGGAACATGAAGCTAAGATGATGGATTTCTCTTTTTCAGGAGTTTTGTGGAGACCAGTGCAGAGCTGTCTGCTGGATTGGTATCATATATAGAAAAATGCTTGCTTAAAAGTCACTGTGGCTATTTTATAGTGTAATATTCTTTAAGTATTCTTGCTTCTTGTACACCAGACCAGTACAATAATACCTGGTAGTTAAAGGGATAGGTCAGATTATATGCAGTGAGGTTGTATGAGGTACTAACCCACAGTCATGTTTTACCTGCAGTAGAATATCATCTGTGCTTTCCCAGATTGGAGAACCAGACGTTTGCTCCAGGCAGGAAACAGACTGTCATAAAACGGGTTTTAACCACCTAAACAAAGGCCCACGCTAAAAAATGTTATGTAAGTCTATGTGTGTGTTATATTCACAATATGTCCTCCGATTTTTGTTGCTATCCATTTCGTTTGGCACTACTTTTTCTCGACCGTAGATCCTACACATATATGCTTCGTCTGCTTCTGCAGATCAGCTGTTTTGGTCAGAAGTCACTAGTTTTTGTAGGAAACAACAAATGAAAGAAACTAAAAATGAGTAATTATGACAACAACTAGAAAATGCTGTCTTTATGAACTGGAATATACAGGAGAAGAAGTTTTGCAGATGGAGACTGAACGTTTTGTGACAGCAAATAACTAATGGAGTATTGGGGTTTTACCATATATATATAGGGTAAAATCCTCCTTTAAAGGTAGAGTTTTTAAATACTTGCTGTGTCAATTTCTTGTTGGATTTAGCATTTTGATACTTTTACAGTATTTTTATCGCATCAAAACCTGGTTTTTAAGTTAAAACAGACATGGAAATCTTTTATTTTACACTATGGGACCTTAAATTCTGCAAATGAATGAAATCTATAAACACTCAAATCTGTTGTGTTCCACCAATTGACGATAAAGAGCAGCAAATTGGTGATTACTTTGAAGCGTTTTCCTGAAAATGTCACCAATTATTACCTCAGCAGTTTTTTCGTGTGTGAGCCTGCTGACTTATACTGAAATTGAACTTTTCAGGCCAATTACCAAATGTATTTAGCATTAGACAAATTGTACTTTTACTACTCATTGGTGTCACTTACCGTGGAACGGAGGTGAAAATACATTTGTTGACAAAGACTCTGGTTTCTGTTTCTGACAGCTGGGTCCCATTATGACATGAAATCAGAGCCTCCTCAGGGTCCACTGTGAGGACTCTTGCACTGCCCAGTTATCAAAACACAGCATGGAATCCACTCAAGCCTCGTCGAAGGCTTTGTTTCAAGGCACCTTGTGTAAAATAAAGCGATGGAAAACACAGAAATAGCGGCAGTGTAACCATTTCCACTGTAGCCTACAACAGTAATTACACCAATGAGAAAGAATCAGGATGATAAAAGACATTTATACTAACAATCTGAGCTAAATGAACATTTTGATTGCCACGCTGCTTCCTTGACATTGCGTGAGCCCCAATGTTATTTATTTTGCCGCGATAATAATCATGTGCAAATACACTAAATACATTTTCCCCGAGATTATACGAGGAGCAAACAGCACATGTCCTGAACAAACAAGGTTACAGAGTCTGTAATGCGCCGGATTTCTCTACACAAATCCACATATCCAGGTCGTGGCTGCGACTCACAAGAATGCACCATCCGATGATTATGTCTAATTAAATTAAATGTCACTTACAGGCTCACACACACACATACACACACTCCGCTGCAGTATGGCGGCAGCATCTGACAATATTAACCAGAAAGAGTCTTTAATGATGCTGTAACAAAGAGGGTTTCTCTCCATCATACCACAAACTGAAGAAGCCTGTCTCTGCTTTGCGAGAAGCTGAATATTTCATGACACCACGGGCTGACCTCAGGTCATCCTGTGTAGAGGCCAAGATACTCAGACATATAAATGATGCATTGACAACAGCAATAAGCGTGCACGACATTAAGGGGCCTCTTGGAATTACTTGTGCGGAGTGTTTGTGGGAGAGCAGCAGGGACTTTTCTTTGGAGGAAGATTATCCATGATTGGGTGATTCATTGAGGCCAGTGACAATCCGAGTGTGTGGGATGAGACCTGGTGCTATCTTTACCCTTCCCTCCACCTCTGCCCATCTCTCACTCTCCTCTATTTATGGAGCACTGCGGTGTATATGGCGCTTCATCACTGGACTGCAGCCCACTGGGGACCCTTCTCCATATGAGCAACCTGCACCTTTTGTGCACAAAGGCAGCTTGTAACGAGAAAGGGATGTGGCTGCTTCACCCTCCCCATTGGTGGCAAATGACTACAAATGCTCCCGTGTACAACATACATTCAAATGTGCGCACAGAGTGTAAGATGCCGCCCGTCTCCCAGCGTCTTTGTTTTCATCGCCTACCAGAAAAGCTCTGCAGCCGTGAGACAAATTGCTGCGTGGCATTAGCACTACAGTGAAGGATGAAAGTGCACCGAGCAAGGCAAACAAGCATCCCATTACAACCGCCACTTAGCAACAAACACATCTATTACAGCGGCTGAGCGAGGCTGGAGGTGAGCCTGCACACACCTCCAACAAGCTGCTATCCAGGGCAATGAGATTCAGTATGCACTACGCTGGGAATTTCAACGAGAAATGAGGAAAAAAAGAAAACAAATGGCCCTCCCACTTTCTCTCCCCGCTGAGGAATCAAGGGCCACAGCCGCTGTTTACATACTTGAAGAAAGAGTCTCTTCATCAGATGATGTTTTATGATTTTTTTTGCAGCCCTGCTGAGACTGCGAGCAGCCCCCTTTTCCACCATCATTTTTTACTACGGACATGAGCATGACATCACTTCCACAGAGACGTGGCTGCTCTATTCATTGCTTCCACTGTATCATGGTGATTAATGGAGATCTTAATACACTGACCTGATACAGCTAGCCTTCTGCTTTTCTCTTTGTGCGCTACAATATTTTTAACCTCCTTGTTACTCCCCGCAGGTTCATCCCCGGGGCTGCACCTTACACTCTGATGTGTGTCATATCAATGCTCAGACAAAAACGCATAATTCCCTCCTTTTTTTTTTTTTTAACCGCACTAATTACTGTGGTGCAAATCCTGACTGCTGTTGTCATGGTAATTGCCTTTCGGGGGGTTATGGCGCCACTAAAGCTCAAGTGACTGAGAGTGAGAGAAAATGAGAGGAAGTGAGGGGAAGATTGTGAAGGAGACTCACACTGCTCATTGTGTGCCAACATATTTCATGTTTCATCTTGTTTCATGGCGTGTACTATTGGCAGTTTACCTTGAGTCGAAATGATCTGACCGCGGCGCTGCTCCGCGTCAATGCCAGAAAATGAATTTGATGTGGGTGAGTGGGGATAAGTGTTCTTTCAGCACCGAGCCGAGTGCCAAGAGGTCCCAGAGCAGAGACCCGCTCCCCGCCATTTATCCACTGCATTAAATGGATGTGTTGAGTTCAAGGAGGGGTCAGTGAAATATAGGGGACAACATATGTCAAACAATACATATAGGAAGAGAAAAGTAGGATCATAAAAAGCCTTTTATCATTTGGCAAACAGGACTACCGGCAGAGGGAAAAAAGAGAAAAGCCTCACGGATTGAAACGCTTGATCATCATTATGGAACAACAAGAGGCACCTCTGACAGTTGGCGCCGACAGAACGCTGAAATGAGGATGGTTTAGCTTCTCCAAGGTCTTAAGGTTTGGAGCATCATCGCGTGTGTGCATCTAGTGTGTGTGTGCGTGTGTGCGCTTTGGTTGTCGCAGTGCCCTTAGGATGTCCTTGTGTAGTGTCAAGTGTCCTGCAGGACCTCAAGCTTGAGTGGCTTTCTGCTGCTCACACGTGTTATTTAGACACTTCATCATAATGTTGCTGCTAATATCACTTTAATTAATTACTGTCGCGTCTTTTTT
>CAFUXE010001106.1:53417-68128 GCA_903364295.1 Serranus cabrilla
GAAGGTGGGTTTCATATGTGTTGATTTATTTACTACACATACCTGCAAAAATAAAGACAAGAAACACAGATTTCCTAATCAAACAAGAGTTAAATTATTACGGGTTACGTATATAACCTCAGTTCCAGTGAGTTTGGACACTGAACAGGTAAATAAAAACTAAATGCATCGAATTCAGTGTATATTCACAAAACAAAATTCTAATTTTGAGTGTTAGTTATTAATTAAGATTTTATTAGCATTTTGGGATCGACTTCAGCTTGATGTATTTCTTTAGCCCTTCATCAGGCATTTATTGAAAAAAAACATATATGTATATATATTTATCAATATTCTAACTTCTTTACATGAAGCATAAACAGGATGTTTTGCATAAATCTGAAGCATGGCTCAGGACAAAAACATTGCTTCTCGTAGTGTCTAACCATGTGGAAAGCTTTTCCTTTAATTAAACAGGTTTTCAGATCTCTGTATCTGTATTTTTGTCAGATTAGTGAATGTATATACATTTTGTATTTATTTTGCAGCATTTTTCTTTCTGAATGTGTCAAAGTGGTAAAGATGCTTTTGTTAAATGAGCTTTTTCTACTTTCAAGGGCTTTCTGAAGTGTGTTGATCTCTCTCAGCTACTGTGAACACCGTTCAGTTTTTACAGACTGTTTCCCTGGTAGAAAGTAGGTCCATTTATTTCCATTTTATAGGCTCGGAGGTAGAAATATTAAAGATATCTTAAAGCCATAAAATTTAAAAAACCCAAACTGTGTGCATGGCTACACCACTAGTGAAGGGATTTTGTTGAACTGGCCCTTTAACAAAAGTTATTTGTGTTCATGTTCAGTAGTAGGATGCATATTTTTTTTACATTTTGGTGAAGGACGCTGTAAATACAAACAGATCTCTTCACATGAGAGTAATAGCTGCATTTTGTTGTGCACACACACACACACACACACACACACACACACACACACACACACACACCCTCTCACACCACAGAGGCTAATTCAATGTTCCAGCCCCTGTTTGTTTAGTCATGGACAAACAAAAAGCTGTGCCAGCAGCTTGTTGGTCTGAATGGGATTTATTTCACTGAGTATGAAAGGAATTGTCAAGAATTTATTTACAAATCAATTCCACACGCAAAAGATCTCCTCTATGATAACACACACACACACACACACACACACAGACAGAGAGAGCTCTAATACTGTTTAATCCTTTATGACTGGTGCAACTTCTGCAAAATTGCTGCAATCCTTTCATGCCAGATGCTGTAATGATGTAATAATATGTTCTTTGAAATCTTATCAATAACTCTGTGCACTGTAGAGTCAGAATATTTGCAAAGTAATTTAGTACACTGTATGTCATTTTAAATGTTAAAGTATTCACGAGATTCGGAGAATGCTGTTTGAGGTGGAATTGCTACAAAGTACAAATAATCCCTTATTAAGAGGAAATGATTAAGTGCTTAAACAGAAAACTGTATTCTGTTCTGCAGCATTAACTTATTATCTTCAACCCTGGGAAGGCGAATCACTGCAAAACTTTTCTGGGACTAAACTCAGCTGTACATTTAATTACAGTTAAAGCCGTATGCCATCAAGTTTCATTACATTTGAGAAAAAGCAAATTATCCTGATGGTTAATATCTCCAAAGACTCACAGTAAATCAATACAGATTGATAAATAGCTACAGGAAAGAGGAGAACATGAGACTGTTAACGACAATACAGGATGTTTTTACGTAACTTCTGCTTTTACCGCAACTTTCGTAGCTCACGGCTAGCGATTGTGAATTTTACGTAATCAATTTACGGTATTTACGCAACTTCCATGGCTCACGTCACCCTCGTAACTAATTCACTTTCTGCATTTACGTACATGTATTTACTGTTTAAACTTGTCTTTTATAACACCTAACCAAGAAGTGTTTTGCCCTAAATCTTGGTCAGTGGTTTTTGTTGCATAAATTCCTGAAACTGCAGCCTTTTATACCGTGAGCCGCGAAACACCATCGCTCATATGTGTCTTTATTGCTGGTAGTGACTAACTGTCTATTCTGTCGTTAAGGTTAGAGGTTTTGTTGGAAAAGTTGGTATTTGGGATTTTTGGGGTGAACTGTCCCTTTAAATAACTAAATTGGCAATATTTCAATACTTGAAATTTCCATCCATACTGTATATTATATGGATCATCAATGGCTCTTGCATCTGTCAACCAATGCATCTGTTATTCGCATTTTAAATGAAGATATTCATGACATTCAGTGAGGTATTCATCTGCAGGTAATCTCTGTCAAAACAGAATAATCACGCCTGTCACTCTATTGAGATGTGAAATTCTATAAATGCTTTTAGACCTCATGAATGTTTTGACAATGTGTCAGAAATGGAGGCCAAGAGGAGTTTCAGCCCTTACAACTGCCGGAGCTATCTCTCACTCCATGTTTTTCAGATTAATTCAAAGCATCCCACTGCCTTGGAATGACAACACTGCAGAGACAGCCTGAAGTTACACTTTGATGGACACAGTGGTCTATCTCTGCCGTCGACTTCAGTGGTGAAATTGTGACCCCCTGGTCATTTTGGCGGGGCCTTATCAGCACCAGCCAAATGCAGGGAGTTAGATGGAGGGACTAAGGAGATGATTTGTGGACAGTCTAGCACTCTAATGGTGCTAACGCTGCATGCTGTCCACATTGTGGCTGCAGAATATATCGTGGAAATGGGACGGGGGACTCGCATCCAATTTGATCAGGCCGAAATGGAAAACATAGATGACAAATCCTGCAGAATATTTGCGAGAGCAGCAACAGTCGCTCAACTAAGACGGAACAAATCATTAGCGCAATGTTTTAGTGTTGGAAAACAGGATTTCAGGGCTAGCACCAAGATAAATGTCAGCTTAAAGTTTATACAGTACAGTGCAACCTTTTAGTCTGTGATCCTAGTGAGCAGAGAAAATCCACTGGGTGCAACCTTTAGAGGCAGGGGATCTTCAGCCCTACCTAACTCCTCGAATCTGTGGCAGAAAATCTATATCCTCTTAAAGAGGGGGAGTCACATCAAATAATAGATATATGAAATCCATCTTGTTTCTGAACTCATGTCCTTTGTAGGAAACAGATCAATGTGAAGGCCTCTGCTTGAATTGCCCACAGTGACACAAAAATCAGTAAAAAAAAAAGAAAGAAAAAGAGCTGACTATAGGAAACGCACAATGATGGTACGTACCATGGCAACGGCAGTGAATCTGAGAAGGAACATGTGAAGAGCTACAAAATAATGGAAATAAACATCAGAGGACCTCTTCCATTCTTAGTGCATTTCCAGTAACAGTTATGACAAACTGCAGGGCTGGATAATGTATTAATGGTCAAAAAGTTGAACATGAAGTATAGCTGAGGCTGATTGTGGCCATTAGTTCTGCCAGTATTATAAAAACATAAATCAAAGTATTGGATAAAAGATACAAGAATGTACCCACTGAGCGACAGTAGGACACATTATAATTCACAAAGGGTTATTTGAACTCTGCTACAGTTAAACATCAATAAATGACCCCCAAAACCTCAAAAATCTACTTTATAATTCATTATACACAAAGAAAAAGAAATAACATTGAAAACCCAGGATTAAGCACCTTGATATCCAGCGTCAGTAACACCAGCGAGACGAGGTTTCGGGACGTAACCAGCCTGTTCGTCGTGCTGTAAAGTGATACAAAACTATCTGCTGCTGCTGAGCTTCTTTCCTCAGGCTGCCAGACTCCTAAACTCCACTTGAACTCCCTCACAACAACACAAATAAGGACGGGGACTCAAACATCTCTTCTCTCAACTATTGAACCCTTGCTCGACACGTTGCACTGCGAACACTGAACTACTCGGATATTTATTTCCCTTGTTGCCCTTTTGAATCCACGAATAAACATTAGCCCTGTTATGCAGCGTTATACCTTTTACAAGCATGTATCTGAGGCTGAAAAGCTTATTTTTTTCCTTGTTATCTATTCATTCAGTGCAGAATTTCCCAATATTTACATGATACCGTGGTATGCTACTACACAACCACACAGCAGTCATCTATCTGTAGTCTTTATTCAATTGTTTTTATTGCATTTTTATGGGGAATTTTTAAAAAATGCTGTAAAAATCCCCCCCGCCTTAAGCCTATTCTTATTTTTTTATTCTCTCTAAAATACAGTATAGCAATGATGTGGAGGCTACAACTGCATTTTGCTGCTCCATGCTGTACTGTTCTCATGATAATAGAGCTGCCACTGACCTTGATGTTGAAAGCATTTGACCCGATAAAAAAAGAGGAAATACAGCAGTGAACCGCTCACTGAAAGCACTGGGTTGGAAAAAGCCTTGGACTGTATATTTAAACTGCACATTAGTATATATGTGTTTAAAAACAAACGGATATTTAGTCTATTATGACTAATATAGTCATTATGTGAATATTACAGTCCTAACAAGTGCAGCGAACATGTTTCCACTGTTTGTTTTTGACTTTTCCTCACAAATATAATCAAATCATGTTGATTCAGATGCTCTCTTGATAAAGTCTCTGTATTTAAACCCCCATTTAATGTGAGGCGCTGTTCTTTTATCCACTCTGTGATGATTTAAATGCTTATTAGTACATCACATCTCCAATTAAACCTAAAAAAATGCCTTAAAATTAGGTTTGGTTACCCAGAAATCTGGTTAGAATCCTGAGAGGGTTGAACTAGTGTGTGTACACATGTAGCAGTGTGCTTTTATTTTCTGCATGATAAGTGCATGTTTTTAGTGGAGTTGACAGAGCTATGCAGACAAGTGCCTGAGCGCCTGGTTGCTCTCTCTTTTGACATGTCAGGTGCCGTGTTTACGCAGCCTGTTGCCCGGCAACCCCTGCAAAACAGACCGGTGGATGAGGGACGCTGTGAAGCAGCAGGCGTACATGTTGTCATGAGGGTGTCTCTACAAGTGTGTGTGTGTGTGTTTCATGTGTGGGTCTGTGCATCTGCAAGCAGGTAGTGCTGCTGCCCTCCATGGGGCCTAACAAGCTGCTGCACCTTGCACATTATTAACCCCCCAGTGTCTAATACGGCTCCGGCTGATGCTAGGAATAGTTTATGAAGAAGCAGGACACAGGAAGGGGCATCAAAAGGTCAAAGGGTTTGGTTACCTTTATATTTGCTCTTGTTACATCATGTTCAAGCTATTGCTGCCAACATAAGGTCAGAGCTCAGGGGTTTTTATTGGGTCTTGGGGATTTGAATTAGAATAAAATGCACTAAAATGAAGGAAAGCAGTAGATTTTGCTGCATCATGACATGTAGCCCAACAGTGGAATTCTAGATGAATTTCAACACAATATGACTTGACAACTGTAATCAATGAATTGAAAAAGTACATGCAATTGCATTACTATTTAGATTTGATATCTTTATTGTCATTGTACAACAAAATTGAGTTTGCAGCGCCGTACACTGTGCAGTAAATAAACAGACAAACAAGCAAAGGTACGAGGAGCCGCTGCTTTTGGACGTGCAGCCATGTTGCCTTCAGCAGTCAACATAGTAGTGAGATAGTTACTCAGATATGTGCTACCAGGAGCCAAGCTAGACCCATCTATTATTTGAATGCTGGGGTACAGAAATGTCGACATACTCTAATACAACAGATTTGAGCTAATTTCAATTAACAAGTTGATCATTAAGATGTTAAAACTTTCTTGCCTGGTCTGGGAAAGCCTTGCCGCCCCCTTAGAAGAGCTGGAAAACGTTGCTGTGGAAAGGGACGTCAGGATTACCTTGGTTAGTCTGCTGCCCCCGCGACCCGGCCCCCTGTATAAAGGAAAGAAAATGGAAAGAGATTTGTGTCGTACCTTTAGCCTCTTCTCCACTCTGCCTGGCCTTGACACATAAAATCCTTTCTTCTTGCCAGTAAATGCAACCAGGTTTTCTATTATCCTCTCTTGTGGAATGAAATGGCCACTCTACTTGCAGATGCAACTCGTTAAGAAACGGTTGTGTTAGCATAGCTGCTTTGCTAGCACCTGTGATCTCTGAGTCTGACCTGCGTCTAATGTCACTTAAGTTATTGCTGCTTCTGTGGATTTCCCGGCCCCCACTCATGATGTTACAGTCGTAATTTCTATGCACATTTTGTAAATGTGCATGAGAAAAGCTTGATGAAAACATCAAAATTCGATAAAACTTTTGGAAATGTGCATAGCGATTTTTACACTTGTTTGAGATGGTTGGTGAAGCACTTTATATAAATAAGTTCTGGCGTTGGATCAGTCACATGACTGATCAGCTGTTTCCACTCTGCCGGAAATTCAAAAGAAGAAGAAGAAGCTGTTTCAGCTGCTCGTGTCTTCTCTCCATTTTCTCTCATGGGTGGACAAAGTTGTCCGATTAGCAACCTTTTTTTGTTTTTTTCTCTTCTTTTTTCTCTTCACTGACCGATTAGCCTCATTACACTGCCATCTTCTGATGAAAGTACGTTAATGCAGCTTTGTTTATTTGCTCTAAATAATGTACTCCTATATAATATCTTCAAACTCACAATGGACACTTCTATGACAGAATCAAAATCAAGGCAGCAGAACTGAAAATATCATGTTTTTATTTCCACAAATTCCTCTTCAACAAAACCTGATGCCTCTATCACCCTTAATACTCTTTGATAATCACATTACTCTTGCATTATCACCCAACTGTTATATAACCATCAAGAGACTGATACCTGTGAAATATATTATTGATGTGTTTGTAAACATGAGATCATTGCTGTACTGAGAAATCAGAAATGTCAAGCAGCCGAGCAGGAAAAAATCCATCCTGGTGTTATATTTCTCGTTTATTTCAAATCACAGCACTTGCATCTTCTGTTTCTAGTCCTACTTAGTTTTTTCTGCTTGTATATGTTTTTTGTTCCTGGGGATAACTGGCCGAACTCGGATGTAAACATCCGGCAGCCAAAGTAGAGATTGATTGCAGCAAAATGTTTCAGTGATCTAAAACATCAGAGGAAAACAGCAGCTTTTAGTTTCAGTTCCTTGAATAACAGCAGCAGCACCAAGAGACAAACGTTACATTTCAGTAAAGTGGAACCGAACTTGTTCTGTTCTATATGTTAAAACCTTCACGTACGACTTTTTTTATGTTGTGATTTATGTGTTGAAAAACCTCTTTTTTTCTAGAACGTGATTGAATTTCTTTATTTATGTTTTTACACCATGAATAAAGGTTTCAGCCAATCACATTGTGATGCATAGTTATTTCCACAGTTTTTTGATTGATTAATAAAAAAGCAGCTCTTTAAACTTCAAATTAAGTGATGCAGCGAATGCTAACTTTAGATTTGGTTGGATTTTAGCATTTCATGCTTACATATAGTATATATTTTATATCTAAGCTCTATGGCAAAACCTTTCAATGTACTTTAGGCAAATTAAGAGAAGTTTGCAAACACATCATCAAGGTTCCCATACGGATTAATGGACTTTGGTCCAGAGAATTATGTGAAAATTCAGGTATCAAACAACAACATGTCGGCTTTGTAATTAAAACCAAGATGTCTAACTTAATTAGTCTTTTAATCCTTGTGAAACACAGCACATACCAGAATTACTCTTTCCATTTTTACCATTAACAATAAAAGCCTGAGACTTTACACCGTGTAGCTCAAATTCACTCTAAAAGGAAACAAAATTTTTAAAAAGCTCACAGTCATTCAGGGCATACAACAACGGAAAGACGCTGCTGTGGATCAACAGAATCCAGCTAGATGTTCATCTGCCCGAGCAAAACTATTCAAACCTTTGCAATTGTTACAAATTCACATCACTGCCAGTAAGAATTGTTCTGATGCAAAATATTTGCAAGCCAGTATTTCACATTGTCTGAAGCCCCCAGTGTGTGAAAGCCTTAAGACCTGCTGTTGGTTCACAAGTTCAGACCTGCTCTACGGGGGTTTGGTGAGTTATTCTGCGAAAAGTAAGAAATCACTGACTGACAGCAGATGTTGACCAGTTGACAGGAAAAGCAGAGAAACTGAAATCCGAGGAAGGAACAGTCGGATGCATTTCTGCTCTTGAATCTCGCCGTCGAACTTCTCTATCTTAGATGATATATGCTGATATCTGTCGTAGGAGTAAATTATCACAAGGGGGAATCACTAAGCTAAGCTCCCTTGATGAAAAATAACTGAAGAGATTCACTGTGACCTTAAAAAAAAACATGTGACATTTCCCAGTTGAGGAGCTGGAACCCGTCCTCTCCGATAAAGAAAAGGAGAGCATCTTACTTAAATGTCACAGCGCTGGATGGACCAGCTCTGATACTGTTGAGGAATTGCCGTTGTGGCGAGATGCTTTATTTTATTAGCATATGTGGAACCGCAACGTAATTTACTGTGGTATCTCATTAAGCCCTATAATGTCTTGCTAATAATTAAAAGCTCACATTTAGTGGAAAATGATTCGGCAGAGGAGATCACAAGCCCGGGATTCTGACAAACACAGTATGCTTTGACTATAATTGACTTTTCACTCTGCCCTGGAGTTACAGGAGAATAATGGGGCTGGAAATAGCTAGTTAACCTCCTGTCAGGTAATACATAAAAGGAAAACAAAAAAGTCTCCGCAGCACTGCAATATAGCTACACCTTTTCCTGTGAGAGGGAACAGAGGGATGTCAAGGTGGGAACGGTTACACTAAGTGATTTTATTAAGTGGAACACCCACTGTGAGCTCAATCTGCCACACAGAGATTGTTTGACGCAAATTATACATAATTCCCAGTGCATGACAAAACATCTATAACCCACACGTTCAGCGCGGTTCAACAGCGCAGCACTCTGACAAAAAGACAACAAATGTTTTTTTCGGAAGTTTAATAAAATCTAACTTTTTGGTCGTTATTTTTATTGAGTTTTTCCATTTTATGTAACTTTATACTCCTACTCCACCACATTTTGAGGCAAATATTGTACTTTTTACTCCACTACATTTAGCTGACAGCTTTAGTTACTTTTCAGGTCAACATTTACATAAAAAACAGGATAAATTTAAAGTGATTCAACTTTTTTTAAACCTCATAACAGTTTATTTAGCAGTTAAAATGAGCCCTACCTTAAGGAAATTAAAACACTGCTTACATTAATGCATCAATATTAATAATCCAATAATATATTTGGAATATATTCAACAATCTGAGTCCATTCTGCATAACAATTACTTTTATTTTTGATACTTTAAGTACATTTTTATACTAATTGTCTTTTACTTTTATTTAAGTAAGGGATCTGAATACTTCTTCCACAGCTGGATGTTATAATGGGAGAACACTGTTTGTTTCCTGTTTCCTGCCAATCGTCTTTCTTTGTTGTTTTCTTTAAACCATGATCATGATCCATCCCTCATAAAAAAAACCCAACCACGACGTTTCATAACCACTTCACTGCACACTTCATTTAACAAAAGCCATGATCTTCCAATAACCCTAAACACGTCGTTTTGTGCTTAAATCTGACCAGACCGTATCCAGAGCAATGTCACATCATAAAACTGATTTATTTTTCATCATCATGTTGAAGCGGTTTTGGGGACATTGTAGAGGCCATGGACAAACTAATGTTTTATTTTGAAGGACTTGTTGAAAGGCCTCACAAACTGGAAGTGAGCTATTTGAAAGACGAGTCCGGCTTCCTATACGGTCCAAACACATGCAGCTTCGGCTTAATATGTGACCCTGAAATGTCCGTAGGTGTGAATGAGAGCGTGCATGGTCGTCTGTCTCTCTCGGATGTTTTAAACATGTCCTTCACATAAAAGCCAACATGGACTTTATGGAAGTGTGACATTAGGAACATTGTCCATTTTCAAATCCCGCCAAAAAAAAGATGGTTGTTGTTCTGCTGCGGAGTTCAGATTTCAAACTTTTTTGATGTGTTGATGTGTATTTTATCGTCATTTTTAATGTTCTGTAAGTTGACCTTGAGTGTCCTGAAAGGCGCCTATAAATAAAATGTATTATTAATTAATAAGAACTGTTTTTCGCTCAATGTTTAATTTACTGGACAGAAATCATTCTGCTGGGTTTTTTTTTGTAAATCTGAGTATTGAAATTATATAGTGGCAGAAAATAAAACATTATTTAAGCCATCAATCCTAATGGCAGGTCTTCCTGGTTCCAGCCTTTGGAATTTGGGAATTTTCTGCTCTTTCAATATTATTGTTAATTGTGATTTTGGCCATTTTTTTATGTCATTTTTCACATTTGTTTACATTCTGTAGACTTAACTACTAATTGATTAATCAAAAATAATGATAATGATAGTAATAAACTGACATGTTGTTAATGAGATAAATCCTGAGCAGCTTCTCTCTTGTCGTGTCTTATTTGACTTTCAGCGAGCTGCCGTCAGTGTTATATCTGCTGCATGTCAGTGTAGCAGTGATCATGTTGTTCCTCGCAGTATATAGCAGCAAAGGAAACATGTTGTCAACCCCCTCGCCTCTTTTCTCTCTCTGCACTGTCTCCCTCTGTCTCTCCCACTTCTTCATTGCCCGTGGCCTGAGGGAACAGTTGGCTTTCTGAATGCTCTTCCCCCTTTGTGAGCACACATTGATTGGCTCTCCGCTCCCCCAAAAGCAGAGCAGCATGGGGTGCCGGCAGCCAGCTTTCTGCTGGTGCTGCTCAAAAAAAGTCTGAAGGAAAAGAAGAAAAAAAAAAACAAGGGGAGGAAATCATCAGGAGGCTTCACCACAACCTGTCTAGGTATGTCTGTTCTCTTTCTCTCCTGCTGTAATGAGAATCAATGGGGTTTATCACATTTCCCTCATGTCTTTTTGTCAAACGGAGTGCAATAGTGGTCTCCTGTTTGCAGAGCCCTCTCCTCCTCCTCCTCCTCCTCCTCGTCGCCCTGCTGATTCCCTCCATCCTCTGCAATCCTGTTTGTTGACCAGACTCCTGCTCAGTCTGCAGTGCTGCCACCAGGTCGCACACAATCACATAACACAACACAAACCCCCATTAAAACCTGGTTGTTTGCACACGTGAACCTAAGGGGCTCGGAGAAGTGAATGCACAAAAGCTGTCGTCTGCAGCTGTAATTTAAGTCACATTTTCATGTTTCAGCAAAAGAAAGTGGAGCAAAATACGCCAGCACAGCTCTTGGACATCATAGTAAGGAGGCTCTCGGGAATGCATGACTCCGACACTATCTCTCTCCATATTTTCGGACATACCACCGAGCAGCGTGAGCTCCCAGTCCACGGCGGAGTAAAGTGTGCACTGTGAACACATTTGGACTGGAAGGGAGCCAGCGGTTGGTTGGTTGGTTGCGGAGGATGTGGGCTGGTCTCCGGAGCCTGCCGGTTGTTCATTCATAAACCAGGTGGGAACTGTAAATGAAAACACAGACACATCTCCCTGCCCACACTTTCAAAGATCACATTGTGCTGTTTTTATGTAAGGAGCAGCAGGACATGCGGGGGTGCGGGTCCAGCATCGATGATGTGTTTTGTAATTCTTTGAAAGGATTTGGCAACTGTAATCTCTAGAGAATAAAAGAGTTTTTTTTTTTTATAATTGAAACTTGGGTCTTAAACAAAAAGTTGATCTAATTTATTCAGACTCAACTCACAAAATAAGGCAACATTATTGTTTCTGCGTCCACTTGACTAACCAGTATGTACAGTCTATTCATCTACATCACGACCATCTGGACAGTGACCCAGACTCAACAATCTGGGTTTATTAAACTAAAAAGTTACAAATCATGGACACTGATGGGAAGAAAGTTTCATTGTGATGCTGTTTGTTGGGAAAGGAGAGACTCATGATGAGTTTTCAGTGTCCAACAAATGTCCTTAATAATCCTGTGTGTGATCAGGTTTAGGCTCCTAAAACATGTGGTTAGTTCAGATTTCTTTGGTGGGGTTTTATGAGGTACTTCGTCAGTGTATTACCTACAGTAGACGTCAGCTGGCACGCACCCAGTTTATAGAAACAAGCAGGAATACCAGCATGGAAGCTGAGCAATGTGCTGCTGTGGACATGTTATTTTTAAATTTAAAAAATACTGATTTAAGAGCACATTATATTTAGATTATTATATTTAGCGTTGATGTGTGGGGGGACTAAATCTGTCATGTTAAAGCCACCAGACTCCATTGACAAGAACAGTAATTTTACTGACTTGCAGAACACAAGAGTCTCTGAGTTTACTGCCTTCATCATTTAGATTATGTTTTTTATTGTGTGACTTTGGTGTTTTAAACGGTGCAAGCTGCAACTAACAGTTTATTGGCCTTTAGTATAAGGGAGTCAACAATGGTGACGTCCTCAAATAAATATATCATGTGAAAGTTAGAATAGCAGCAAATCCTTGTAAATGAAATAACAAATAATGTTCTTTTTTATTGTTAAAATATGAATAAAGGGATTGTTTGGATCTATTGTTTAGATTGGAAGTCACAAAATAAATCAAACTAAGTGATGAGGCAGCATTCTGCAAGGTAAAATTACTGTTTTTATCAATGGAGTCTGGTGTCGGCTTCGGTTCTCCCTGTGTAAACAGCCGTCTGATCTTTTCACTAAGACAATAATCTTTCTCTATCGCTGACACATATGCATTGTTATTTTTTCCCATTGATTTCCATTGTTGCATGTGTGTAATTCACACTACAGGTGAAACAATTACTAATATCACCTTGAAAACTCCCTCATTAACCAACATTATGAGAATAATTTTTCTGAAAGTTACTCACATATTACTCACTAATCTGAGTCTGCTTGTCATTTTTTTTAAAAACACGTCACAGTATTTTTGACTCAGTCTCCTTGACCCATTTGTGAAAAGGAAAACTCTCGTCTATATCTGGATCAGTGTGTCTGAGTCGCACTGGTGTGTCAGCATTTTGAGTGAGAAGGTGTCACAACACTGTGATCACAGGTCTGACGGGGTGATCCCTCTAAAACATCCCAGTGGAAAAATACACTGAAGATCTCACATCATGATGGACGATAATTCTGTAGAGAAACTTCCAGTTATAGAGAATGAAGTCAGATAATCAGGTGAGACATAAATAACTGTTCAGCCCAGGAAAAGGAAAAGTGCTTTGGTGACTCACACATTTAACCAGACCTGAATTTTTACCTGAAGTTCTCCCAGCTGAGTGTGACAGGCTCAAGTGGCCTGAGACAGATTGGTGAATGGGAGCTATTTTAAGCTACTTAATAGGCACAATTTAGGAATTCCTATCAGCAAGAGCACCAAACGGCTGCGTTTAAAATTAGCTGTATGATATGAAATAAAGATCTAAACTACTCCATCATTACTTTTTCATACTAAAATAGAAGATTTGAGCTGTAAAATATAAGAAGCCAATTAGTACATAAAAACAGATTTGACCTCAGGTGCACTCCAGCAGCTGCAGGGTGTAAAGTAACTTGGCTGGTTAGACTTTAATTAGATAAAATCATTAGTGATTCAGGTGTAACTTTAGTTTTTGTCCGTTTGCCAGTTTGCTCTTTGTTTCTTCTATCTTTAGTAGCTTTTCGTATAGGTGCAAGCTGTTTATGTTGCACCTTGCAACAACCACCTATTGGACATGCAGGTCTTTATCGCTTTATTTAATGAAGAGCTCAATGAAATTGATGGGGCTTTGGTATCCTGGAATGGAAAGTTTGCTCCTGCATCCTGATGCAACGACTGTGAATTACAATTACCTAAAATTTTCCAATCTCCGTGAGAGGGAAATGTTCACATTAGCCAATTCAGGGATGGCTTACAAGCCTGGAACAGGCTGAAATCAATGCTTCCTGTCACCTTTTAGCAGGACAAATGGCGCCTATTGTTCCAGCCTATCCCTCCCCCTAACTTAGACAGCTGGGGTGGATACACACAGGCCAGAAAGCAGGGGCTCCCAGGACTCAGAGAGCAGAGTGGATCACTTATATGGTGACTTGTATTAGAAGAGTAAAAGCTTCAGAGGGAGAAAACTCCACTCTGACCTGAATCACATCCCAACTTTGAAGAGTCAATCACAGCACGCGGGGTGGTGTGTTTTTAACTTCTGACATGGGGTGCTTCCAAACAGGCCACAGTGGCAGCAGCAGGTCACTGTGTTTATGTGTGTGGGCGCGCGCGTGTACGCGCGTGCGGACCGGAGTCTGGATGCTGCTTGGCACAGTCATGGCTCCTTGACGTCAGCGCTCAGCCCAGACTGCTGCTGCTGCTGCTGCTGCTGCTGATGCCGCTGCTGCTCTCAAACATGTCTTTGTTATTCAGAGCTTTCCATCAGAGAGCGGCGAGCTGCAAAACACGGAGGCTGGTGGCAGCTCGAGGAGGATCATGGGACGGCAGCGCACGCGTGTGCACGCTTTAACACGCTGGTGCAAGGGCGTGCGCGCATTTGTTGTTTAATAATATATATCATAGGATTATTATTTTCATTTAATTATAGTAGGTGTTTATTTTTATATTCAAATTTTAATCAACATTTTTTAAACAATTTATTGAAACAATGTATGGATGTATATCTTAATCAGAGTTCATTTTAATTAATATTTTCTATCATCATTATATTGACATTAGCATTTCATGATATTCTTAGATATCTGATATTGTTACTAATATTATTAATTAATATTTGTATCATTATTAATAATATTCTTATAGTTATTTATTTTTATATGTC
>CAFUXE010001106.1:70758-111605 GCA_903364295.1 Serranus cabrilla
GAAATGGCTGTGCCACATGGGAAATTATTCAACTCTCAGATCAGAGAGGACACAAAAGAGGCCTCATTACCTCCAGCAGCACGCCGGCCAGCCTGCGAGGAGAGCCGATGTGTCTCAACTAGCCACACTCACCTTCTGAAATACACCACATCCGATGCTTCCTTTTGTTTTAGAAATAGTCCTGCAACACAACAGAGTGTGCAGCGGCATTTTGAGCACAAATAGGAGGTAAATACTGCTTTTCTGCACTGTGTCGCCCTCTCCAAGCCTTTTACCAACAGTGTGCGTAAGTAGCTGGTAAACATGGCCATCAGATGCTGTATAATGTCATAACGTTATTGATTCTTCTTGGGAATTCCACTAGCTCCTCATACACAGAGACCTCTTAAGCACTCTAACAGGAAAAAGGCGAGTGAGCGACCGACCGACTGCTCTTCCTCCGCGGTCAGAGCCTGTGGGAGGTTTGTGTAGGTTTCGATCAAGGTCCTTTTTGTGTTGTCTTTGCTCGAGAGAATAAACTTCTGGGATGAATCACTGTGCTGGTATGGCTATTTTCAATGAGTGAGGAGAGTGCAGGGCGAGCGTGGCGCCCGCCGTGCAGAAAGTGTGTCAGTGGGTAGTTGTAGTAGCTTCATCCTGAGGTTTAGTTTGGTGTCAAACAAGCACTTACAAGCTAATAATCCAATAAAGATGATACGTGTGAGCAATCAAAACATTGTAAAGGGTTATTCTGATGCTGCAGTATCTCTGGCGGGAAGATTGTTTGGAATAATTTGTGGGGGAAATGAACCAAACAACTGCAGGACCAACACATTTCAGAGGGAAATCTTGTGGTTTTAAAGCTATTAGCTACTTCACAGATGAAGATTTAACATGCAAAACTGACCAAATGTATTGGATTTTTATTGGTTGTGCCTTTTTGTTTTCCAATATTTTTGGCTTCTGATGCCTCCGAAAAGTCCTGTAAGTCCTGTGCTTGTAACTCTACCTGTACTTGCAACCCGTTGTCACAAGTTTCTTTTGATTTTCCACCTAAAGGCTTAATTCTAGCAGTTGTGTTTTGAAGGTTAGGATTACGCTTAAAGAATGAATATACTCTGGTGTTTCATCCACACAATCACTCATGTAAACCAAAAAGGTTTTAATATTTAAATGAAACAATCCTTTTCTTGTGTTCACTCATCATTCATAGCCAGAGAAGTCCCCTGTTGATTCCTTACTCTGGAAGCATTAAATAATCATGATCAAAACATACAGACAGCTGGTAGAATACACAATGATTGCTGTGGGTTTAAAGGAATTCAGCATTATTTGTCATAACTGCATTTATGTGTGATGATAACAGCTTTAAGAGACTGGAAATCTGTATTAGGTACCTTGAAACTGCTTGTATTTCACTCTTAAATAGCGATAAGCGTTATTTCCCACGGTATTATTCTTGTCTTTTCTTCTTTCCTCACCTATTATTCATGTTGTGACCCCTCAGACTTATCTTGCCGCCCCTCAGAGGGGCCCTGACCCCCAGGTTGGGTACCACTGATTAAACTCCCCAACAGTAAACTGTGTAAAATAGTTTAAATTAACTCCACTTTACAGCACTGAGATGTTGCTTTTGCGAGTAATTGAAGTACTTAAGTATGATAATAGATGTGTAATTTGACCTGTAATGTAGTGTTTTTACACTGCGGTGTTGCAGCTTCATCCTCAGTGAGGGATGTGAATATTTTGTCCACCACTCAGAGTAACAAAATAAGCATCATACCATCGTATTCATCCCACACGTGTTGTTGTGCATTCCTCATGTGTGTGTTTGTGGTGATTTGCGACGCTCCACCTCGGTGACACGGAGCTGCAGCAACATGTGTAATGTGCAAGATATCCACCGAGGGGTTTTATGATGGAGAGAACGGCCAGACTGTACCTGTCAGCTTGACTGTTGACTGTTAATATGAAGCGTCTATTTTCAAAACACAGCTCAGGGAAAGGGAATCTGTGTGCGTGTGTGTGTTTGCGTTCGTGCAGCGGGGAGATACAGAGCGAGGCGAGGGATGGGAGAGGTGCTGGGAGTGACGCCAGACCACACATCATTTAATCATGTTAGAGTGTGCAACCACTTTGTGCATATTTTTGGTTGCAATGGTGATAGGAGTTGTTATTGTACAAACTGTACGCGCAGAGAGAGAGAGAGAGAGCGCCTGACAGGACGGCTCGATAGAAAGAAGAAATACAACCCTTATTTGAGGTTTTAAGATTTGTCAAAATGTAGATTAGTTTCAGCTTTATGACCAAAATATGATAATAAAAGTCAGATTTTTGTTGCTGCTGCAGATTGGGAAATGTGTTGGGAAATTTGAAGCAACAACATTTGAAACCACTTAAAAGTTGAGCCAGTGGAAGGATGACCATTGTGCATATTAGCATTGGATTTGAACGTGTCCTTCTGGCTTAATCCCACTGTTGACTCGCCTGCTAAGTACTGAGTGTGTTATTTTTGCTCTTTTTAGGGAGCCCCTCTCTGCATAATCTCACTTAATCTAATCTATCCCCCGTTATAATAGACTGGGAATGATGTGACTTTATAGAAAAAGCTTTAGTGTAGATCCATACCAAACAGACTTGTGTGCCGGCTACTTCCCCAGCCCCTCTGGCAAAGCTCTTGTGAAAATGCAAGTGACCTCTGCGCCCCTTGTTAGTCTGAACAATAGGCCTGCCTCCTCTTACAGCTGCAGCCATGCTGGAGGGGAAGTTAGCCGGAACACAAAACACACATCTTGTGATTAATAGGTCTAAATACTGTATTTCTGGCTTGATCCCACGCCTGCTTGGTGCATCAGAAAAATCCCCTCTTTATTTGAAATATTAATTATGTGTAGGATTTAGGGCCACATGTAATGGTTATTTTCATGATCTGTTAAAAATAGCAAAAAATGGCTGTTATCACATCCCAAGGTGACAAAGTATATTATCAGTAACTATCACGTATGAAAAAGAAAAACATTAAATCTTCACATTTAAGACACTTGAACCAGCAAATGTTTGGCATTTTTGCTTAAGAAAACTAAATTGTTATTTTTCTGTCAACAGGCCAAAGGAGTACTTGACTAGTTGCTGGCGCTCTAAAATGATTTATTATTGTTGCCCAAAGTGACTGAAAGAGTTTTAGAAGTTTGGTATGTCAATGTCAAATAGTTTTGGCTTTTAGACTGTGGATAAATGTTAAGAAAAGAAAATCACTGAGGGCTCTGAGACATGAAATGTGGGAGTCTGAGTTAACAATTAATTAAGCAAACTTGCTGATAATGAATAAAACAAGTGACTGTTTGTCAGCCTTCTGTAGAGTCTGAACCCTAAACAAGATATTTTTTTACCAAAAATGTTAACTTTTGATGAACTGAAAACACTTTAAAAGGTCATTTTTACAGTAAAACAAAGGTAGCGACCTGTCAATCACAAGGTAGTCCCACCCTAAATCAAATCTTGCTGTATGTCTTATTCTCTCTGCAGGACTTTAATTTACAAAATCAACACCATGTTGTGTTGAAGAAGACTTGAAACTAGCTTTTGAGATCATAAAGTTATTAGGAAAATGTAAAAGTGAGGTAACATATCGACTAGTTTCTGCGACAGTGTAGTCGCCCCCTGCTGGCCAATAGAAAGAATGCAGGTTATCCGGCTTCATATTAGCACAGAATCATCCGATTTAATATGATGACTTTGGCTTTAAGGTGCTGGAAAGCTTGAAAAGTGCTTGAGTGTGACTTTGGAAAAGATACATGAACACTTAGTTCTTATGTTTGTTGCCGTCAGACGGTTTTTGCAGTTAAACAGGCAAATTAGAAACATGATATTTGTGGAAATAAGAAAACAAAAACAAGATCCAATCTTGGAGCCTTGAACCACAATGGGTATAATTGGAGCTTTTGAGGCCCCCAGCAGCGGCAGACTCATGCATGTTGAATGTGACATGCTGTGAAAAACATACGCAGATGATGTCACAGCGCAGCACCGCAGCGTTAAGTGTAAATGAAAGGCTCTGAATCATGAATAACATCCGGCTTCTCCAAAGTCTCAGCTTCTATAAATTAAACAGGGTCCAACCCAGGAGCCTTGAAGGGTTGTCAAGTCTTGCAGCATGGGATGGAGCTGCATGGCAGACATGGTTTCCCTCTTCAAATTTCAGTTGTAGACTGAGAAACTAACAGCTGCACTGGAAATGTGAAAACGTCTCAAGAGGTGTAATCTCACTATNNAAAAAAAGGGGGGCGCTGGAAAGACTCCTGAGGGGCTCCGGTGAAGCATCACAACGTCTAGTATGCACATCGTAGGTTTTTTTTATTTCGGAGCGAGAGAGAGATCCACACCTCTGATGAGTAATGAAGGTGATTCTGAGCAAGTGGTGGAATTACATTCAACAGAGCCCGCGGGGGTCCATATCTCATTGTTCTCTGACAGGGAAAATTAACTGGGATTTACTAATACACAGGGAACGTCCTTCCCCCCCATTCTCTCTCGCTCTCAAAGAAAAGGTCTGAGGGTAATCTCTTTCCCCAGCAACACCCCCCTCCTCCAGATACCTCCCCCGCCCCCTCCGCTCCACCCCAAACACAAATGTCAAACGCTTTCAAGTTTGCTATCAAGATGTAAAACACACGCAGATAAAATCCCCAACATGTTGCACAGTTTCTCGCTCGTCTGTTGCCTTATGTCGACACACGAGAGGCTTCTAGTCAAATATTGTTTTGCATTTCACTTGTTTTCCTTTTGCATGTGACAAAAACCTGAGATGACCCAAAGGAAAGAGGGCTTAGAGCTTTTATACTCCCGGGCTTTGATTCCAAGTGCTCCTTTTGAATATGATTTTGTTCACGAAGTTCTTTTTCACAGCACTTTGTTTGGCACGAGTCGTGATTTAATTACAGTTAAACACCCAAAAGTCATAAATCTGCGTCTTTGCGTGTGATTTGATCACGTTTGATTGACACGTCGTAGGAAAACATCCCATCAGCCTGTCAGCAGATTCTCTGTTAGCCTCTTAAATGCAAGGATTTGCTGCTTTTGTCTGTTTTATATCACTGAACACTGAACATCTTTGGGTTTGACTGTTGGCTGAGTAAAAAGGAAATTATTTGGGCTTCGGGGATTTAATGATGAGCATTTTTCACTATTTTCTTTCTTAAGTGTCATTTGAAAAACTTTATTAGAGCTGCTATTATGACTGAGACTAACAATTATGTTGTTTGGCAATAATTGGTGGATTATTTTCTGAAATAATCAAACGTTTAGTTGACAAAACAGTAGAACATTGCGAGAAATCTAAAATTACTAAATTTACTATAGTCCTTTAAAAAATGACTCAAACAATGAATTGATTATCATAATAGTTGCTAAGAAATCTTCTATTACTTGATCGATTGACTAATAAGTGAAGCTCTAGCTGCTGTTAAATTCTGAGTAGTGCTTAAAAACACAATAAAAAGTGTCTTTTCAAATAACCAGCTGTTCAAATTTTACTTAAAAAAGCTACAGGATCATTTACTTTGTACAATAACTATGTGAGAATTACATTTAATCTTGTTTATTTACTAATACAGCCAATAAAATGTCCAAAATAGTGAGAAATCTCCGCCTAAAGACCCCAAAGTGACATCTTCTGTTTACTGAAGTTGAGATTTTGAACTTTTCCCAGAGAAACAAAAGAGTCTAACTGATGATGAAGCGCAGACAGCGGGAGCACCACACCCACAGCCCGTGTGTCAGCTTACACTGCACCTCCAGTCCAACACGGTGTCTGTGTGCGGTCGGTTACCCAGGTGCAAGCCATGCATCACAGACGGGAGCTGATACACTAACGTGACAGCTGTGGGCAGTGAAAGAAGACCATGACAGGAGTCTCAGCACCGAGTGGAGCAGAATACATTAACCCTTCAGCATCCGACTAATGCATTCTGGGTCAGATAACAGCCATATTTCTGCATAAATCTGCCTATAGATTGTAAGAAAAGGCTTTATAAAGCATGGATGTAGTCTCTGTGGCGTCACCCATACAGCCGCTGTGAAGCCTTGTTGCCAAAACACGCCACCTGTGATGTCACTCAAAGCAGCCATGGCCTTATTTTAAGCCATAATGTCATTTCTACGGGGTTTTATAAAAATGTATTCCTTATACAGTTGTCATGAATGAGGAAATTATCTGTAGAGACAAAATTTTATTTTATTTTATTTCTTTTTAAACAAGGCTGTTATTGTGTATTTCTGTTTGGCATTTCACCATGGGGATCTATGGGGATCCACTTGCTTTTGGAGCCAGTCTCAAGTGGCCGTTTGAGGAACTGCAGTTTTTGCAATAGGTTGAAAATGCTTGAAAATTGCTTGAATTTGACTTTGAAATTGTGACATTTTTTTACTATGCTCAAACATTTATTTCTGCTATAAAGTTGGGCAGTTTAAACATGTAGGATCTATGGAGATTGATTTTGGAGCCAGCTTCAAGTGGCCATTTGAGGAACTGCAGTTTTTAGTATTTCCGTGTAAATTTTTCAGCCCTGAAGGTTGCTTCATGATTTATGTGCGTTGTTATGTTTTGTAATCAGCTTTGGTTGACTCGGAGTGGCAGCACTTTGACTTCCTTTCCCTTTCTTCAGTGTCAAAGTCATGCGGGTGATTGTGTGTGAGCAGGAACTGCTGGTAGGTAACGCAGCATGAAAAACTGGGCTCAGTTGTAACTTGGCATCTCCATGGCAACATAATACTTCCTGTTTACATCACTCAAAAACATGTTGTGAACTATAATGCCAGAGCAGAATAAGAAGCAGAAAAAAACCCAACAGGGATCCATTTTCCCATTGAACCTAATGATGCTTTTGTCTTGCATACATGTGCAGAAAAAGGTTGAAAATGCACCTTGAAAATGCTTAAAAAGTGCTTGAATTTGACTTCAGGAGAGATGTATGAGCGCTCGTTACACTGGTGAGCGTGTCTCTGAGTGACCTGGGTTTTCAGGATATGAAACGTGCGCTTGTATATGGGCACAGCGTGTAAAAATATGGCTCGTAGCCACGTGCGATGCCGTCCCACTGCTGACTTTAAATAACTCTTCTGTAAACACGTCCTGTCTGTTTCCTCATGTTCCCTCGTCCGGTGGCTGGCGGGGCCGTCCCGTCCTCAGCGGCGGCTTCAGGAAATGAACAGAGACAAGAGATTGTTTCACACACTAATAGTAATCACAGATATCATAACATGTACTGCTGCTGATGAATACTAATTAATTGGGCTGTGTTGTCTGGACGTAAACACACAGCGAGACACATACGCAGACACATTTCACACTCCTATTTATAGGTGCAGATTGCATAAGCTCTTTTCGAACAACAGGGCGTTCTCACTTTGTCAGTATCAAACAGAGCGAAGCTGTAACTGACCAGATTATTTTTACACACATATATTGCACCCCTGCTCCTTCTTGGCAAACGGTGTGTGGCCCGACGGGTCCCACGGCTTACAAAAATGTTGACGGCGGACGCTATTTTTGACCATCTGCTCTAAAAGGAGGGCATGTTTGAGTCACAGACGCTGTGGTGTGAGGCTGCGCCTGCGATGTGCCTGGCATGTGGAGAGAGTGAGAGGGTGAGGGAGAGGGATGGCTCACCCGAGGGCCCAGCATCCTTCGTGTCACCATGGATGTACACAGTGCGCGGCTGGTTTCACTAATGTGTGCTACATTAGTATGAAGGGTGATGGAGGTGGAGGGAGGGAGGGAGGGGGGGAGGGGGGGAGGATCCTCTTCATCTTGGACGAAGAACAAGAGAGACGATATCCTTGTGCTTGACTTTTGGTGTAAACATCGTCAGTGAGATGAAATAGTCTGAGGTCAGAAATGTGTCAGCAAAAGTGTCTCTCTGTCTCATTCCACCTCTTTGTCTCCTGTCTTCTCTCTGTGTGTGTGTGTGTGTGTGTTATTTGTGAGGTAGGAATGTGAAACCTAATCTGGGCCGGCCGGGGGGGCGAGCACAGTGGGTTTCTTTTGGAGAATTACCCCGATGTTGCTGCCACTTCTTACGGACTTTATGACTCTTTTTATGGGCAGAGAAATCTGGCTGCTACATGACTTCGTAAACTGCTTTCATATTGAATCTTTTCTTTAGTATTTTTGACTTTTTATGCTTATCGTTATGATTCAGTACTTTCATTGTATTTCTTTAACAGCATGCATACAATTTCATCTTTTTTGTCTACCTTTAAAGCCACTGAATCAAACATATTTTTACCTGCTTCTAATAGTTATTTCTAGTATTTAAAAGAAATTATTCTAAAGACCAAGAGCCGTAGCCTTTGGGTTTTTTCTTGGAACTAAAAGTGACCATATTTGGACAAGAGGGTGAAGTTCGGTAGGAAGACACAACGTTATCAGCTAATGCTAGAGGGAGCTAGCTTGGTTAGCAGGGTGCATGTGTACTTCATGTTAAACAGCTGACTCCTTTGAGTTTCTTTTAGTACGACCTTATGCTTAACAAGACAATTTAATATGAACAAAATGTCACAATCAGATTTCCTGAGCTGATAGTAGACTAACAAAGCGTAACCTGCATTATTGTCTATTTTACTGTAAATGGGAGCATCATTTAAAAAATCAACATCATGCTGAGTTTAAGGGGACTTGAAACTAGCGATTGAGACCTTAAAGTCATTAGTAAAATGTGTACTGAGGTAATAAACCAAGTAAGAAGTAGCTAGTTTTCTCATAGACTCCACAACTGGACTTCTTTTTGCAACCAGTGGAGTCGCCCCCTGCTGGTCATGTAAAATAATACAGATCTAAGGCCTGAAATGATGTCCACAAATGTCTAGTTTTGGTCCAAACTTAAAGTTTAACATTTCGTGTTATTAAAGTGTCAAGAAACCAGAAGATATTCAGGTTTAAGAATCTGGAATCAGAAAGTTTGGGCTTTTTATCTGCAAAAATTATGCAAACAGATTAATTGCTTATTATAATAATTGCAGAATTATTTTGTCGTCAACTAACTGATTGATCGCTGCAGCTTTCCACCACATACTGTCACTTTGCGGTTTTGCTTGACCTTAGTTGTTTGAGGTCAAATGGCACGCCTCGGTTTTGTTGCTGAAGTCATTAAGAGGGGCTTTAAATCAGAAAAACCCGCTGCTTCAAGCCTTGATAAATCCATGACACATTTGGGCTTTGTTGTTGTTTTTGTTAGTTTTATAGCATCAGCTGGTTTTAAGGAGTAATTTGAAAAGCAAATCACTCCAGGGTGCGTATCCTGCATTCGCTTTGTGTGACATCGGCAGACTCTCCCCTTGGAGGAGGGAGGTGGAGAAGATCATGTGAGCTGTAATTATATTTATGTTGGGTCCCATTCTATCTGTCACAGTAAATTTTGCCTGACTTGTCATATTGTAAATCATTCCAGCGGATTAAATGCTGGTTATGAACTCGAAAGGCCGGGGAAGGGCTCCTTTTTTGTCCCTGTGATCGCTGTATTTGTTTGTTTTTGACAAGCTAGTTGTGATGATATTAGCCATACTGTGTTTCCTGGATGTTTTCAATAAATTTTAATTGGGTGGAGAATGGGTAATGTCACCAGCGTTTGCTTTGAAGAAAAAGCCCCCCTTTCAAAAGAGCAGGCAGCCTTCCAAGAGTGGAATAATGCCTGTGAAAAGCCTCCGTGTTTCACAAGCCGTCCTCCACTTTTTGTTTTCTTATTTGTCTGGGATCAAAGACGGTGACGAGCCGCGATGGAAAGTTTGACTCGGTTTCTGGCAAGTGGCGTCTTTCAAGCTGGTGCGGTAGAAAGAAAGAAAAATTGATCAATCAGCTGCTCGGCGCTGAAACAGGATAGACTTCTGGTGACTGATGAAAGTGATGGCTTCCACATGCTTCTCATGCACTTGCTGTCCGAGCTCAGGACATGATCGACTGTACACTTGGTTGTAGCAGCTGATATTATTCACAAATATCCTTCTCATTAGTCCATTCATTAGTGAGTGGCACAAATCGTTACTCCCAAATCACTAAAAAGATTAGTTCGGAATGAATGAACTTTTCATGCCGCTCGCACTTCCACTGCTCTCACACAACATCGCTATTGTCATTTTATTCTCCCTCCTCCACCGTCGCCAATTTTCGGCAGTTAAACTTCCGGCGGCGAGTTGTCATACATGTGTTCTGCCACCTTGGGCACAAAGACTGGCTGCATGTCTAAGCTGTTGCCTCATTTGTCTATAAAATCCCTTGTTTGGAGAAGCCCTGAATGTTGCACCCCCTCCATTTGTATGCGGATCACATCAACGCAAATAAAGCCTCAAAAATTTCCCTAATGTTCGCTGCAGCAAAATCACATTTCAGCCTTATTTATGCTACTGTCTATACCTGAAGACATAATTTCATCCTTAATCTTTTATAGACGCTCTAACTTGCTATATATTATGGATTTTAGCATGCCGGGAGTTCTAAGAGGGAAAGTATGAATTATTTGTGTCATTACTTTTGCTGCTGATAGGAAATGTTTTGCATAATAAACAGCCGAGACAACAAGTGAAAAATTAATGAGAAATATATAGTTTATGATGCATGTTTGCTGAAAAAAAAGACCCTCACACTATTCTCTTAGGAGTGATTGTCAACCATCAATTTGTCATTGTTGAGCTACTGAGTATTTATTTTCATTAATCTCTGCAGTTTGCAGTGTCATGTTAATTGCCTCTACAAGAGTCTCACTCCAGGCTGAAATCTTAAGAACAATGAGCATGAAAGCCAAGAAGGTGAGGCTCGTACCAGTAGAGCAGGATGTTGGAGAGGAGTAGTCTACACTTTGCCGAACTCCAGAAAGCTTTTTTTTTTTAATATTTAGCTCCTGTCAGTTAATATCAAAAAAGTTTCTCACTTTCTCTAAAGCTCGGAGAGAGAGAAAGAGAGGGGAAACGGCTTCACGGGTGAAAGCCCTCGCACATGAATATTTAATGGTTGCATTTTAACCAGAGTCATAAAATCCAAGAGGATGTGGCTGAAAAGAGAGCAGTGAGGAGTGTGCAAAGTAGGCTACATTGTTTCTTTATAGTCTGAGCTGAATGCCTGAAAGTCATGTAGCTCCTTTCTGGCTGCACACTGAATCAAATATGTGGATTGTGTCAGGCTAATTTAAAGCCCGGGCCACGTTTAAGCGATGTGTTGCAGCCTGTTTTTGCAGGGTAAGCAGCTTGTTCTACAGCAGGATGAAGAAATCTTGGACCTTAAGGGGCTAAATTGAAAATGTTTCATTTTGACACTTCCTCTATGCACTCAGGAAAATGGATTTGATACACTTAATCCATTTGGCCAGTTGACCAGATTCAGAGGCAACATCTATTCAATACACATCAATTTTTAGCTTAATGGAGTTTGAGCAAAAAAAGAGATATGTGTGGATTTTAATATGCAACCTCTCCGTCTTCTTCTTCTTCTTCTTCTTCCAGCCTTGTCATGCATTTTTAAAATTCTGTTCAGCCCTCCGCTGAGCCAGACTCGCAGCAGACAGACACTGAGCTGATTGTTAAGTTTGATAAAGCTCTGTATTTGTGCATAGCAGGGGTTATTTTCGTGTATATAAGCTCTACTTCCGAGGTAATCATTTGTCATCCAATATTGAATCTAGTTAAATGGACTCATAAATTGCAATCACTTAACTCAGCCCAACTATTATGTTTAATATTGCTTTGCGCAAAAAGGTCGGCCGGCAGTGGATCAGGTTCCAGCAACCCAGATAATTCAGCTGCCTTTTTATGAGTCTTTTTAAGCTCCGGAAAAATCAGCTGCCAGGCAAACTGACTGTACAGTACTTAACAGCAGCAGCACCGGATACGCAGCGGCTACTGTTTATGTTTTCTATCCTTGGATATCCTTAATGCAGTGTTTAAAGTGTGTGTGGTTGGCAGCTTGCAGATAAACCACAGTGGATGCCCTTAAGGGAAACAAAATAGAAGGCTTTCCCCACTGAAAGGTCCAAAGTGCAGTTGTCCACTCTGCACGCCAACAATGGAGCGGTTGTGCAAACGGAGCCATCAGCGGCGCTGGCAAGCCTGGCAAACCAGCTTATCAGGAGGCAGGGTGCACTGAGCAGTGGGTGGGGGTGGTGGTAAGTGGAGGTTAGAGTGTGTGTGTGTGTGTGTGTGTGTGTGTGACTTTGTGTGGTGTTGAGTGGTACACAACCTCTCAGTTCATTTGGGAGCTGCGTGCTCGCTAAAGCTGCAGAGACACAGCTGGGTAGTGCTCCGAGCATGACCCCTTTGTGTTCACATTTTATTGACAGCTCAGATTGTGAATATATATGAGTTTACATGTGTGTGTTTAAGAGTGGGGTCATGGAGTATGAGCTGCTAACCAACCCTATTAAAGAAATACTCCTAATAAGTGTTACATACTCGTGCATTTTGGCCACAGAAAAAGTAGGCCCACCTAAAAGAAATCTACATTAGTTTACGCTATTTTTCACAGAGTAGTTTCACTGCTTTACCTCGCTGTCAGACAGTTCATGTTTATGTATGAAATCAGCATCTGGTGGTACTTTCCAGTTACACTTGATAGCATGTCGCTCATTGTTTTAAAGGAAAATTTGAAAATAATCTTTATGAATTACAGCGCAATAGTCTAACAATATCATTGCTGTTAGTACTTAAAAAAACCTGCTAAACTAAATTGGATCGTGGCCTTAAAATTAAAGTCTTATCTGATCGTGGATTTGGGAGATTCGTGATGCCAGACTCCATTGACAAAAACAGAAATTTTACCTCAATCGTTCAGTTAATTTGTTTTTTTGTGGGACTGTGGTGAATCTGAACTAAACCTCTAAAAATCAAACAATAAAAACCGAATATTATTGTAATTTCATTTGTTAGGATGTGCTGCTTTTCTTAGTTTTACTTGATATATATATTTGAAGACATCACCTTGAGCTAAAGGAGTTGTGATGGGTATTTTAACTTGTCTTGTGTTATTCTATAAAAAAAAAATGCATGGTAGTGTAGCTTTGGTTAAAAGTTAAAATGCAAAATAGCTTAAAAAGATGCAGCTGCTGCCAGTCAGCTTGCAACAACTTCAGTGCTGAACTAACACAGCACTGTATTGAATTATCATCCAATCTTTTGGCTTAAAAAGTGCCAGCGTCCTTGAAGGAAGAATGACAGTCTTCAGTGCCAGCTTTCTGAATATTTGACACTTTAAAGACAGATTTTCAGCAGGGTTTCCCTTCACCCCCCTCACCTGTTATAATACTGAGCAGATGTTAAATGGCTCTACCTGCAGAGGTCCAGTGTAAGCCTGGCGATACATATCAAAGTGTCAATATTTACATTACTTTTCTTGTCACAGTAATACATTTACTACTGTCTGCCTTTTTGTGTAAAACCTGCACTCAGAAAACCAAATGAATCCCCGCTCGTCTCTCAGACTCTGATTCTAAGCAGCGCAGTTTGTTGGTGGCAGATATATTTTCTTTCTCAGAGCTGTTTGAGGTGTTGGAGGAATGCGTTGTGTGCTCAGAGAGTTTACTCACTTGCAAGATAGTCTGTAGTGCTTTCACTGCATTTCCTTTGGGACACAACACTTGGAAAAAAAAAGGAAGTCTCAAGGTGCCTGTGTTAGGCTTTAGATGTGACTCTGGGTTGGTAAATATTTAGAGAGCAAACATTTTGATACCAGCAGGGATTATAGTTGAGGGAAACATGTTTTTCTAAGAATGTAAATGTCAGCATATTGCAAGGCATAATGCTACATATTTTCATTTTAATGCCAGTCTCGAAAAAACAGCACTTTAGCAACTGAAATCCCACAGAGGAAATCAGATTGTTTTTCCGAGTCCAGCTTATTTTGATGTAGCTCGCCCACTGAAACTCATTCTCTTTGTTCAAAAACCATCCAATTCATCAGCAGGGATTGTTGCCGCCCACAAACAACCAACATATTTGTTCCGCTGCTTCACCTTGTTGGCTTTGTGGAGGGAAGGTGCCAAAGGTGGGTGTTAAACATGTCAAGTGCTATCTGCCTTATTTACTTGGTCACTGAATATTCATGGGGCTAGATACTGGTGTCAGCCTTCAGCGAGCCGTGCAGGGAACCAGCAGCAGCCTCCGCAGTCATCAAACGGGCTCGATCTGTCGACACGCAGCTCCCTCCATCCGTCCGTCCCAGAGATCCTCCTTTCACGTCACATTTACGTTTGTTTTCTAATAAGGTGGTGATTTCGCCTGAAGCCGACAATCGCTTCCTGTTCCAATTTGCGTGGCGTGCAAAGGGAAGCCGTGCTGGTTCCCGCTCTGAGGCTCTCAGGGACGAGTCAGTGAAGGCACCCCTGTGAAGAAAAGAAGGGAGGCGGAGGGAGGAGAGCGGGTATAACCCCGTGTTCTGCAGTCATGCCCATTTACTCCCCCTGACACCTCCGGGGACACGCTCTGACCTCTGCAGGGATCTCGCTCCCTCTTTACTCTCACTCATGCGTTTCCTCTCTGCTCCGAGGAAACCACACCAAATTCCTTGTGCATTACAAGAGCTTTCAGGAGGCCCTCGTCACCACTCGGCCTCGTCTAGACTGCTGTGACTGTTGTTTGGCAGCGCGGCTGAGCTGCGGTGTGGGGTCAGACTCACTTAGCATGGCTGCGGAGATTGCAGTGGTTGTCTCATTAAATATATGTTTCCTGTGTTAACATGTAAAGCTCATGCTTTTTGTTATTCCATGGCTCAGATGAAAGACACTGTCTACAGGCTGTCCTCTGCCAGAGCGTGGCACTGTCAACATGGTTAATGCTGTGGATTAATAATTTGCAGGGTGTTGCAATGTGATTTATGCAGTGGTGGAAGAAGAATCAGGGTCTTTTATTTAAGTAAAGTTGCAGTAGCACTGTGTTAAAATACACCGTAACAAAGCCTTTAAGGGATGTAATAGAAATTAATCTACTTGTACTTTCTTGTGTATAATCAGATATAGCTACTTGTTACTATACAAATTGATTAATTTACAAAGACCTTGTAAAATATGGTGTTTTGTCATAGATTTAACTATCCGACGTTATATACTAGCATGTGTTTTAATAATTGTTGGAAAACGGTTTGCGGCACCTCAACCAGACAACAGTAAGTTGCTGCTTACACATTACCTTACTAAGCCTATAACAGTTTTCTGAACTAAATAATTTCAGTTTTGATACTTTAAGTACAGTTTTCTGATTTTACTCACATGCTCTCTTTACTACTTTACTCTTTAGCTATTGGTGGCAGCAAACTTTAAACACAATATCAGCATAGTGAGCGTGTTAGCTAACAGTCGCCTGTTTACACAAAGCAACTTTAGCATTTATACAATAACTAGCACTTATTTGGAGTTGTGCTTCTGTTAAACTGATGAATAGAAGTCCAATACAATCTCTCCTTTTAGTTTGTTTTAGTCAAGACCAAGTCGTGAGCGAAATAGCTGTTGCTTTAGCTGCTAGCTTACAGTTTCACTTTGTTTGCTAGCTAATGCTAGCTAACTTTGCTGTTTGTTGCTGGGCAGTTGGTGCAATAGCAGCTACATTTACTTATTATTATTTTGTTCACAGGGTTCTTGTTTTCTATTTAACCATCAACAATTCACAATAAGTTATAAATGAATGAAGTTATTCGAAATGGTCGTTTTGGAAACGAAATAAAAAGCTAGCTTAAAAGTTAGCCAACTAGTTTTACTTGACAAAGATTCATTTTTCATGATGTGGCAATCAAGGAGTTTTCCTAATTGATGGATTATTACTGGTCTATTAAAATAAACAATAAATCATAGTTTGTCAGTCATAGTATGCCTTATTTGAAAGGTAGTACTGTACATGTTAATATTACAGCAGGTGGAGCTAATTTTATTGGCTAACTTTACTGTAGTTATGCAACAATTTTTTTAAGATGAAGGAATGTAAACTTCAGTAAAAAGTCCAATTTTTCCCTCTGAAGTGGATCAGAATGATTAAGTAGCATGTAATGGAAATGCTGAGCTAAAGTACCCTAAAGCGGTACTTTAGGACGGTACTTGACTAAACGTACTTAGTTACATTCCTGCTCTGGATCTGTGAGAGAAGCAGCAGCAGAGAAAGCCTGAGTGCAGACTCTTAAGTCCTGATACATGAGTGTTTGGCCGCGGCAGAGGGAATTTCATCTCCTGTCATCTCCCCGTTGATTAGTATTGATTGGTGGGGCTGAATTGGCCTCTTGAATGGAGGTTGGATCAAATAATCCCTCATTCTTGTTTCCCAAATCCACTGTGAGGGCTGGAGAACGATTGCATCAGTGGCTTTCTGAGCAAACGGTAGCAAGTTGAAACATTTCCTGCGGGGGTCAGGAAAAGACGGGTTTTCTAGCCTCAGTGTTTTACCTCTTAATGAGACTGGGGGAAAGTTGACCTACCGAGTAATTGTGACAAACATAGCCGAGGGGGAGCTGAGTGTTGCCCTGCCCCCTTTTCACTGTGGTGGTTTAAAAAAAAAAAAAACCTACTGCACCTGCGGTTTGTATAGACATGAATCTTTTCCCAGACAAAACGAGGAATTCACTGCAGCTTGGAAGGATCCCCCTGCGGTGCACGGATGACACGGTCTGCTGTGTTGCTGCCGCCGCCGCCGCTGCTGGTTGGCTTTGGATGGGGGCAGCTTGAGTGTAATGATGAAATGGAAAAGTTCCAGCGCAGTGAACACTTGCACGCAGAAGGTAATTGGAGATTGCCACCAAAGAACTGCTTTCAATTCTGCTCCACAGATAGACAGACCACAAAGTTTGATTATGTTTGCTGTTAGCCAAACGCCTGCTGTAGTCGAGCGAAATGGGATCCCGCTCAGAGAGGGTGCAATTTGGGAAAGTGAGAAGGCAGCAGCTTGGGTTGTTTTATTATAAAAGTGGCATCAACATTATTATTTCATTGTGTTTCAATCTCAAGTTTTCACTGTTGAGGTGTTTTGAAAACACAAGGACACGCACCGGAGCCGGCACAAATGGGTTCTGGCATCCTATTCTTAATTTATGAGACCTGAGTGTTGTGTATTAAATGATTGACAGGTTACGGATTGCTTGGGATCCCCACATTAGTGTAGCATTGTTGGCCGCTTTGAGAGCAGGTGTCTGAGGCTCATGTTAGACTCGTTTAATTAAGGGAAGGCGGCAGATTGGTGGTTCTTTAGCCACTTCAAGCCTGATTTGACGCTGGAGGATCGTTGTATGTTCAATGGAAAGCAGATGAATGATTGATAAGAGAAGGAAAGCTGCTTCGAGTCGTGCTCCGAGGACATTAATAATGAAGGGCACTTTGAGCGCCTCAGATTTCATCACCTCCCGGTTTCATTTTTTGTGTTTTTTTTTTAATTTTATGATTTAGCAGCAATATTTTTATTATCTATTTGTTTATTTATTTTACATTTTTTGTTGTTTTATTTTATTTTATTTATTTCATATTTAGATTCCCTTTAATTTTAGTCTTTATTATTTCTTTATTATTGTAAATAAATCTACTAAACAGTGGATCTTCACAGTCGGTGGATAACACATAACTTTTTGCACCAGGGGGTCTCAAACTACTGGCTCAGGGGCCACACATGGCCCACGAGGCAATTACGTATGGTCTCAAACATGTTTTTTGGGCCAGACTGCAAATTATACTTACATTTTTACCATTTGGATATTTCTCTGCACGTTTATTTTAGCTAGTTGTTTGAGTTTATTATTAAAATACCAAATGGCTCCCAAATTATCTGACATTAAGTCCCATAAACTACATCATTAAGTGTGTTTTCATGCTCCTGTTTTTATACTGATTTCATTTTGTTCAAGTTTATTCAAATGCGTCCAACGAGGCTCATTTATTCATATTTTTCTTGTGCCAATTTTCTGGCAAGTCAGTCATTTTTTACACTAGATTTGTATGGAAACTATTGAAACCTTCCGGTTAAGATTTAGCTCGTGCTCAGTTGTTCAGCAGCGTCTGGCTCATTTCTCTCCACAAGCTTGTGCTCATGGTGGTGCTCAAAGTTTGACTGTTCACTTTTGAGTTATGAGTGCCAGAGGTGCCAAAACACATAAAAGATGTTGGAAGAGGAAAAAGGAAGATGAGGATATGTTTTTGGCAGTGTTGTTGCTCTGTGAAGTTGCCTCTCCTGTCTGCAGTGTAGATCCTGCTGCTCTGTGTGTGTCTGTCAGGCTCCATGTCATCCTGCCATTGTTCAGGCCAGAAATCAGCACAGGCTCCCATTGTTCTACACACAGATCTGCAGCTACAGACTGTTCTGCCCAGTATCTCTGCACTCTGTCATGTTTGTAAAATAGAGTGTCATCTCGGCTATGATAAGAGGTCGTCACGGGTTCTGCCATCTCCTCTGTCTTTTTGTGGAAAAACATTGAACCCTTAAAACTTCATAATTAGTTCGTCTTATTTGGGCTTCTAGTGGCACTACGGCAAGAAATTAGCCGCAGAGTGGATGCACGACGTCTCCCTCCATGAATCCCAAACGGCTCTTGACAGTAAAGGAAGACATGCTTCAAAGTGGATCAAAGTAATTCCTCCCTCCCTCTGTCTAAACGGAGCAACATGTTGACATGGCCCCAGTCACAAGCTCGGTCGCTTGTGGAGGAGGAGAGTGACTGAGGATCGCTCCGGCTCGTGGGAAAGCATTCTGGCTGAAAAGACGTCCTGACATTTGTTTTCCAAACAGTGTTTGTGCGGCTTCTTGTTAAGGGGCGGCGAGCATCTTTGAGTGTTCAGTGGCTCTTCTGTTGCACGCTGGTGTTGATGCAGGCTGACTCCTCTTATTGTATGTGCTGCTTTCATGTGGCTTTACTTTGTGAGGTACCTAACTTAACACTTTCACTCTGCCGCCCCCTCTCTTCAGCCTAGCCCGGCTGTGTGTCGCATTCAATGGCAACGCAGCACGGCTCCTCGACAGGCTACAGCAAGTAACCTTTAGTTCAGAATGGAAAAATCGTTTTTCTCAGTAAGACATTCACTCGTATTCAACATGCTCTTCTTGGCCCTGGCAATATTCTCCCTTACTCTGTAGTCGAGCGACCTCGCATTGAGAAAAATAAATGATTGTGCTTGCATTAAATCCTGCAGAGCTGTGCTTAATGCTACTAATTCTACGAGAAGAAAAGCGCAATGTAATACAAATTGTATGCACTGGATGCCCTCTTGACTCGCAGTAATGAAAAAGGAGGAGCTTTTTTTTCTGTCCAAGGTTGAAAGCCTGATCATTTTCTCAGTAGATAATGTTATGTGACTGGCAGTTGGAGCACTTCCAAGGCTCGGATGGGCATAAAACTTCCCCAGCTTCAATGCAAAAGATAAGAAAACATCTAGTTATTTAAGAAATAGTCAAAGCTAAAAGCCTGGATACAGCAACAACACTGATTACAACTGTAAGTTACCATACTGTACATGGAATTTGGTTTATTTTGAGTCTTTACATCGTCATAATTCAAGATAACTGCCATGAACAGCTTGAATGTGATCACCATTTGATTGAATTCTTAATTTGTCCTTGATTGATGCTGAGTGCGTAAGAACATATGGCTCTGGTGTCTGTAATGGCCTGCCGGGTTCGGATGTTTTGCTCCAATAAGCCGCCAGACATTTTTCAGCCAGCGTTGCCTTTGCTATGACACATGAAGAGACCGCAGATGAGAATCACCTGTCTGCGGTGAGCCCCGGGAAGCAGAGCCCATCTCCTCTCAAGGCGGGTTGTCACCGCCGCTATTAAGACTAATAGCAGCAGCCTGTGATAAGCACAGTTAGCTGAATTCATGACCCGAGCGGCTGCAGCGGCGAGATCATTTCCACTTGTGTGTTTTTCTGCTGATGCGTTTAATTTTTATCCTGTCCGGTGCTGTGACACAAGAGGGAAACCAGAGAGTGCCAGAAAGAGAGAGAGAGGGAAATAGTGATGGAGCCTTGGGTGAAATATTGATTGGTACAATCCAGGGTGAAAGCACTGCAACAACAGAGGAACATTATATTGTCTCATATGACACAGATAAAGTCCTTTCTGTGCTGCTGATTGCACAAGACTCAAATACATCCGCTTTTTGTCACTGATAGTTTCTTGTTCTAGTCCGCCGGTCTTGTGTCAGACAAATTATGTGAAAAATGTCCCATTTTTTCAGGATAATTCATCCATCTTGCTGTGAATACTAAACTACAACTACCAAAAAAAGGACTATTTTTGCCACATTTTTGAAGATTGGGAAATTGGTCCAGATTTGAAGGTGATGTAGACAACATTCAGAGATTAATTTTGCAGAAAATAACTATTTGCTCTGCAAAGTTCTAGTGGAATAATGGTGTCCTGATCAGAGACTAAAGTCTGTATGCTGTAATCCAAACTGTGTGTGCACATGTAAGTGCATGTAAGTTGCAAAAGGGCCCTGATGTCTTTATGAATGAGAACAAGATCTGTGTAGATGGCTTTGGAGCACCAACAGCAGCTGATTTGCAGTAACGTGGTGCATGCATGTTAGATTTCGTCCTCAAGATGTTCAAATAAAGGTGGCTTTATTTGAGGGGCAATAACAAAATAACGCTGTGCAATTGTGATGTTGTAAAGGAGACCTGCAGAGGTGGAGCGACAGTAAAAAAAAGCAGACTGCAGGTCTCCAGGTAGCAATGATCTGATTGTGCTGATTGCATGGCTGTTTGTTTCTACTGCAGCATGCATTGAAATGTTGAGCTCATCCCCAAAAAGGTTCCTGCAGTGGAAAGACGCGTGTGTGTTTTGTTGATTTGTGTGAACTGGCCCTTTAAGGCAGCATGATGGACTAGATGAGGTGTTTATAAGACTTCTTTACCTTCATTTTTCCTCCCATATTTACTACAATCCCAGTTAGATCCAGCCACCTATTTGTGGAGCATCAGATCCTTGATTTCCTGGAGATCACTGTAGGATGCCATGCTCCTCTTCCCCCCTCTTGTTCGCTCTGCGTAGAGTGGCCCGCTTAATGCATTGTAATGGTTGACCATTATTTACGCAGGGGATAAACAAAGAGAAGCGAGGAATTGATGGAGTAATCCACTCTCGTAGTCATTAGGCATTGAGATGGAGGAGCTGGTGGGAGCAGCCTCCTCCTTATGCCTCTCGAGTCGAGCAGCTAATGGAAATGGGACTCATTAAGACACCTTATACTCCGACGCACCCAAGATCATGAGCAATTGCTAATTGATTGTCGTTAGCGCTCTTGCAATGAGACGCTCTGCCTGTTTTCTCATTTGTTATGAACGGCTTTGTTTTCTTCCCCCGTCTCCTTCACTTCATTATTGATGTTGCTGTTTTTCTTTCTCTTTTTCTTCTCCCTTTTGCCTCGAGTGTCCTCTGCAACATCTTAACACTGTTATACCTGGTTAGCTGGGAAGGAATGCCACATTGGGAATCTATGTAAAATCAGAAGGATTTCCGATGATTATAAGGCAGCAATGTTTTAAAAATCAATATCCTAGAGCTGCTAATGACTGTATGTGCATGAAACACACGTGCCATCAGCTAGTGTAAAAGGGCGGATGTAGAAAATGTGCTTGCGCCGGCATGGTCACGGTTGAATAGCACGGAGAGGCAGGTCTCTCTGTGATGCTTTGCTTATTGGCTCTGGAAATTCCTTCCTCTTTCCTCTGGAACCAGCAGACTGTGTTCATCTCAGCCTTTAATCATTTTTTCCCTCCCAATAGTAATGTGATCTCTTTCCCCTCCCTGGATTCCTCTGTGTATATGTCCGCTCCCCACCTTTCTTCCCTCTCATTGCTTTCTCTTTTTCCTTATTACGAGAGGGAGGAAGAAAAGATAAGGGAGGGAGACGGAGGAAGGGGCTGAAAATGCAAATACAGGACCGTGGCTCTTTCTTGTGACAGATCAGGCCTCATTACACCCACCTCTCCTTTGCAATTGGCTCAGGACGATCTCCCCTCTATTTCTCTCCCTCTCCTGCTCGTCTCCGCTCCATTATGAAGTCTTTCACCTCTCGCAAACCCTCCTCTGCTCCAGGGCCGGTAAACGAGAACAGCCAGGTGACCAAAGAGGAATCTCTGGCTGCAGGGCACAAGATTTGCTTTGCAGATGAAGCAGGACTGAGTAGGGGAGGTAGAGGGCATCATTTTTATGTCTGTGGTCAGACGGTGCAGCATTTCTTTGCTTTAGCGCTCTGCCAGCAGCCTACACCTCTATCTCTATCTCCCTCGTGGGAGTTGCTACCACCTTCTCGCTCTGATAGGGAAAGACTGGAAACAAAGGAATAAAAACACAGGCGCCCTCTTGGGCTGCTCTCGCTTTTGAAACAAGATATACTGTAGAGAGAGGAGGAGGTGGAGGAGAAATAATATTGAAGCCATCAATTCATGTAAGGCTCACATAAGCATCAGCTCAGTCCTTTGAAACAGAAAAACACAGGTATAGAAAGAGGAAATTCTGCTCTCATACTTCTTGGGTCTTATTTGTCCGTCGGTGCTTTCAGTCATGGTAACGAGTCAGGTAGCCTCCCATTCTGTGACTCTTAACTCAATGAAATCATGATCCAATTTTCCAACCAACTTCTTTCTTCAACGTTGAACCACCCGACGTTCTGTAGTACTTTCTTGTGCAATTGGCACTACTACCAATGCACTCACTTACAGTTCAGTTTTGGAGTTATTCCCACGAAAAGCAGTGCAGGAATGACGTAGGTATCCCTAGAAATTTTGCAGATGGCACAAACCCAGGGATGTTACGCAGGAGACTGGTGCATGTGTCCCTTCTTACGTCATGCTCAACATCACAGGTGGATCTGTGTCCTAGTAGTTCAAGACAGAAGACAATATCAAGACATTACCCAGAAGAGCTGTGTGTGAGAACACAAATCAGTTGGACCGGACATTAAACATACCGCATTTTTCAGACTATAAGGCGCAATATCAAAGAACGTGAACCTGTTTTTGTGCTTCATTTGCAATATGTCCACCGATTTATATAGAACTTCCATGTTCCTATACATGCTTCGCTGCCACAGATCACCTGTTTCAGTCAGAATGTGTGAGAATACAGTTGAGTTCTGCCTTTGAGTAAAAGTAGAGCCAAATGAAACGCCTGCATATAGCATCAAAATTGACATATTGTAAATATAGCATACACATAAATGGGTATAACATTTTAAGGGTGGGTCCTTATTTGAGTGGTTATAGTACGTTTTGGTGCAGTCCCCGTCTGCAGCGATACATTCATTTGTTTCCTGCCTGGAGCGTGTGTCCGGTTCTCCAAACTGAAAACACACAGACCATCTTTTACTACACATAATACTTTGACTGTGGTTAAGTACCTCATACAACCCCACTTCAAAAACATGGCTAAGAATGGCGAGAGACTTCATTGTTTTTATGGACGATTTGCAAACCAAACATTAGAATTTCTGCACCATAATTTCTGCAAAGAAAACTTGTTATAAATGAATCTATAAAATTATCCTCACATGAAAGAACAGCCTTTTTTTTTTTTAGATTACTCCATTTAAATGTCTCACTTGTTTAGGCGATCCACAACACAAACATCTGATGCTAGAGGGCAAACACATTGGGAAGTTGTGCACAGCAGGAAGTAAATTACCTGCATTTGCATGAATAAGACACATAATTGGTAGTTGCTGTGATGCTGATCTGGTGGTGGCACACAACATGTACACGGCTGCATTGTTTTGCACCGGAGTGTGTTTGCCTTTGTGTGCCGTATAGGTTATGCGAATGTGTGCATGAGGCTCCGCATAATTACAGCAGTGGTGGTTAACAAGGCGCCGGCATTTGTGTTAATCAGCAGAGAGTGAAGAGCGGGGAGCTAACTGAGCTGGTGTCTCATGCACTTTAAATGTATCACACTAAAAACCATTATCTCCAAACCTGTAATCATCACCACTGCACTCATTCACTGCAGTGTATACACTTGATTTTTATGGCTGTGCCCCATAACTCTGTGTGACTCTTTCTAATGTAATCATTCCATATGAACGTCCTCAGAGACCAGCAGCATGTGTGTGTTGGGAAACGTTCAGTCCCTCCTCTGCTCGCCTGGATTTGGATGTCAGTACAGTACAGTACAGTATGTGCAGGCATTATAACTGTACAGCTGTAAATCACAAGATTATAATAATACTCTATAAAAGGCTTTATGTTTTTTGGGTTGTTTTTTTTTACAATGTATTAGTAGTGCAACAAAACACAGAATCATATATATTTTTAACGTTGATTAGAGTGTTCAGTTACTTGTTATAATATTGAAAATTTGTTATAGTATCTTCTTTCCACCACCACTGGCAGTTCTACTAAATCCCAGAAAGCATCAGTTTGGTGATTTGCAAGTCAAAGGACATTTAGATTTGCGGCAAAACTGGGCAGGAATTTTGTTCAATAGTGAACAATTCTTTAGGTGTCTTGGTTCAGTATAATGACCATTTCTACACACAAAAAAAGACACCATAGTTTATTCGGACAAGAAGCTTATTTTGCGCATATTTACGTTTGTTGTTCAGTGGCGACCTCTAGTGGTCGTAGCAATTATGGCAAGAGGAAAGCAGGAAGTCAGGTGATGCAATAAAAAGACCAAATTTGGTGGACAGGAGGTTTGGTGGACGGGTCAAACAAACACAGGACCGGGTTCGTTTCCCCAGTCCCCAAAAGTCAAGCTTTTTTTAAGTTATTAAGTTAACATGTAAAATAACTTTCTTAGGAAATTGTCTGATTCTTCGCCACATGCATAATAACTTCATGTACTTAGGCATGAATGTAGCAATCAAACAACGATCTTTTCCTCAACTTAACCATGTAGCTTTGGTGCCTAAACATGACCAATTTCCAACCATTTCACAACATTAACCCCATGTTTAAAACTGTTTATTACATTAAGGTATGAGGACGTGTTGATTATTAATTGAGTAAACGCAGCTGTGGGTCGTGTAAGAGTGAGAAACAATGAGTCTTTGTGGTTATATTGGTTGACAGTATTCCAATGATTGCTAATTAATATTTACGTGTGTTAACAACTGCAGGAATTTACAGTCAAATCAATTTGGAATCGATAATAGAAACGCTTATCAACACATTTATACATGTTCATGATGTTTATTAGTTGCAGCCTGTCTATACAAAACATTTGAAAGGTTAATGAGTTATCGACCTTCTACTTTAAATGCAGTAAAACAACCCAATAAAAGTGTTTTATGACGGTTCCAGAAGACACGTTATTAGTATATGTGTAAACACATCATCTGCTAAGGGGACATGATTACCATCGTGTTTCTACACAATCCTGTTTTCATCCTCTTAAAATGAAAACCTGCCTCTCTGCAGAAAATCATTACAGACGGCGAGCTTGTCATTCCTACGTTTGCTGTTCCAGCATTCCTCCTTTGACTTCAAGTGTCTTTGTCGGGTGTCTTTTTTGAAAAGCAGAGATGCGTATCTTAGTTGATCTTGCACGTCTTGAGCATATCAACAACAGGAAGCAGCCTCAAGGAGGCGTCGTGATTTCTGTGCCAATGTAGCACCAAGTGGAAGTGGAGCGCTGTTGAAGGGGGTGAATGGGAGGTCAAGTCGAGTTAGAGAGACGGTATTTACTGAGAAATTGATGGTGTGATTCAAATTGTTCATTTTCATACATCCCTCTGTTTCCTTTTTAAAGCTGCTGATCATTGCTACACATCTGTCAAGTGTATGTCGTAAAAAAAATGGTAAAGATTGCGTAAAAAAATTCAAAAGATGGTCATTTGAGGTTTTTGAGGAAGTATCGTTATTGATTGTACCGCTGCATGTCTACATTTCTGAGCAATTTTAACACTTATGCTCATTGTTTCCCCTTTTTTATTGAGGTAAAAAAAATGCTGTTCCATTTGTCCACATGCTTCATGTTCATGTGCATTCAAAACCTACTGTAGTTACCAGTTAAAATGCAAATGCGGCCCACTGGGAATAATAGCTCTGGCTGGGTGGACGGACAGCCTGTGGCTCTCAAGAGCTTTTCCCACAGCGTTGAGAGCCGAGCCAGGTGAGAGTTTCTCCCCGGGTGTTCCCCCTCCTGCCATTGTCCAGGCTTAGCGGGCGGCGTGCAGCTCCCACCAGCCGCCTGATTCACCAGTGGGTTTGACTGCCACTCTGAACAGAATGACTGTTCTCCATGCAGCCAGTAAAACCTGGTGCTGACTTGAGAGGAAGGAGTCTGGCCAGTGCCGGTGGCTGCAGCGACAGCGGGGATTTTGACTCCATGAGGACCCAATTAAACCTGGGAGGGCCTCTCTGAAGGAATAATAACAATGATAAATGCACCTCTGTGGCCGGCTTAAGAGAGGCAGGGAGAAATGTTTTATTGTGCTGGCCTGTCTTGACACAATTTACTCGGAGCTTCTGTTTTTTTGCAGTATCAGGAGGTTTAAAATCTCACCTTGTGAAAGTTTTTTTTTTTTTTTTTTTCTATGTGAAGCCTGGTGTCATCTTTAAATATTCTGATGACTTTGCTTTATGCAGCATCAAACCTTCTCTGCATGTGCTTTGAACTGGCGAGGGATATCTGACTCCCTGCCAAAGGTACAATTAATGTGTGTGTGTTTATCTGCGTGTGTTGGCGTTGCATGCATGGTTCGAGCAGATGTGTGTGTGTGTGTGTGTGTGTGAATATAATGTGGATTAGTGTCATTTCATCAATTAGTTAATTCAAAGAAAATGTATTAATTGTGGCCATTAATTAAGCGTTTAAGTCATTTATGAAGCAAAAAATAGGGTTTCCAGCCTCTCTAATATGACATTTCCTGCCTTTTTTTGAATAAATATAGCTTATTAAATGAAATATCTGAACATGTTTACGTCTTGGTCAGACGAAACAAGCAATTTAAAATGTTAATTTAATATCTGGGAACTTGAGAGGGTTCATTATTCTGACATATTGATTAAAAAAAAGTATCAATATTTAAAAAAACTGTAATGCATTAAATCTGAATAAACTTTTAAAGTGTTTTTTCACATCATCTTAAAGTGTTTTTAAAGCTTCCTCTCTTAGAGAAGATATGCAGTCAGTTGAGTGTATTTTCCTCTGTCAGGTGGTAATTCAGAGAAAAACTCCTTTAATTAGATAACAGGCGTCTGTATTTCAGATTTGCACTTTGCCAGCAGTTTGTCAATTACTGCTTGTGGTTTCATACTGCCAGTCAGTCTTTGTCTGGGCGCTCGAGCCTCCTCCTCGCCGCGCTGCAGAGCCGTGTTATTGTACTTAAACAAATCAATTCTGTTGCAGTTGAGCTTTTTTTCCTCCATCCCCCGTCATTATGAACTGTTTGCAGTGCAGAGCACATTGATTTTTCACAGCCCTGGAAAAGCTGTTGATGAATAGCACAGAGGTATCTGGGGAGAATCTGGCTTTAAAAAGGAGGCACCCAGCGTCAACCCCTCCTCCTCCTCCTCTCTCTCTCGACCCATTGAGCCCCCAGCGCTCCTCCACTTTCTCTTTTCAGAGAGCTGCACTTCCAACAGGGGAGAAATACTGCCTGAAAAATCTTCCAACGATTAAAAAAAAGAGGATTAAAAAAAAAAAAGTGCAAGGCACAAGGGACCGCCTTCTCCTGCTGAATGTGAAAATACACCTTGTGGGTAGACAGTTTTTATATTTGGAGCATTAGCCTTGTCCTGTCAAGCAAAGCATGAGCTCAGGAGAAGCTCCGGTCGGGGATAGAAATGGCGAGCATGCTGTGTGTCACTAAGCAGACACCTCGTGAAAGCGATACACTAAAAGGATACAGCTATAGACTTTAAGGTAGGGAGGTTAGCGGATGGGAGGGGTGAGGAAAATGGCATTTGTCCCATACTAACACACTCCACACACATATTCACAAAGCTAGAGCAAACACCCTTAAGGCATTTTTATTCTTTCTTTTCTTGTTCCATCCAGATCTGCTCTTTGAAATGTCATAGTTCAACATTTGAGGAGTGAAATTTTTCTTTGCCTCCATGAAAATGAGTGCCATGCTCTTTGAATAAAGAAGTTGAAGGAAAAATTGAGTGCAGGACTGGAGCAAAGAGGAAGGCCAGCAGTTTGTTTATTCTCCCTCACCTGCTGAGAGCCGTGCAACCTTAAAGATGAGTATCCTTAACCCGGAGCCTTCATTCAAAGAGCAGTGGAGGACTTTAATTTAGTTTACTTTCTTATATTTAACCCTCTGAACCCCACAAACCTGATTTGAAAAGTATGTCTTCTTTATAAAGTCGCCAAAAAATACACCGTTTATCATGGAAAGAATTTGAACTTCAAGGATCATAAAGTACAAAAGTTTCCGTTAGAAAAAGTAAACAAAACAAAGCTTCAAATTATGACATTTCTGTCTAAAATCACTTTATTCTACAATTAAAAAATTGCCAAAAATAAACTGTTTGGAGTAAATAGATTCTGTTAAATACATTAAATTATGGACTCCTCAATGCAACCGTGAAGTTGGGATTGATTTTGCTGAGATGAACGCTCAGCTAACAAATATTCACAGAAAATCAGAAATAACAACAGCAGGCTTTTTACACAGATCAGAGAGGAGAGGACAGGGGAGGCTGTTAAAAATCCAAATAGGTGAATATGGATAGCAAGTGAAGATCGAGTTTTTTCCCCCAATATACATAATAACTTAATAAATATATAATAAATTGGATTTTATTCCAAAAAAATAACTTCAACTTGCATTTTGTTTGTTTTTGTTTGTTTTTGCTTTAAAAGACAGCTTGAGATTAAGATAATTTAACTATTGGAGTTATTGCAAATGTAAATATTCAAAATGTTTTTTGTTGACACGCATGACTTATTGAAAAGATAACACATGCTAGAATCCAGCCTATGCTTATTATGATCCTAATTACAACTACTCCCAATGATTAATTCACTAAGGAAAACTAACTGAACTTACTTGCTTGAGTGGACAAGATTATAAACTGTGTGACCCCCTAAATAAAATGTTCTCTGGGTGACTGTAATAAGTCCCTGACTGGCTCATGTGTAATGGCGTCTCACACATCACATTTGAACTTCACCAATAACTAACATGGTCATTTTTAAGGGTCTGAATGTCACCGGGCGTGTGCTCTTAGTGCAGAGCTATCGTGAAGGCCTCTCTTAATAGGCTTATCTGTCAATCGGGAGTGAATTGTGAATGTGCCGTGGCAGTGAACTTACTCTGTGGCGGATGTTTATGATACCATACTGATCATCGGTTGCTCTTTTGATTCGTCCTTCATGGGCACGAGAGCGTGAAGGAGCTTATCCGTGCAGGGAAGAAGTGTATCACGTTAAAGCAAGGCGCAGATGGAAAACGCTCCAAGCCCCAAAGGAATCTGTGAGAAGCAAAATCATCGAGAAGGCTTGATTTTTTTATTTAGGGGAAGAAAAAAAAATGCAAATGTAATAATTTGTAGATTGGTGGATAAAGCAGCGGTGATTGATGTATATTTTTTTTCTCCTCTGATTTCTCTCAGGGGCAGAAGACGTGAGGCGCTGAAGTGTTTCTCCTCCTGGTGTGTGAATGGGTGGGGGGGTCCTTCTTGGTGGAGAATCAAGGATTGAAGTCAAAACAGGTGAGTCTTTTTTTTTTAAACATAAACTGGGGACCTGCAGAGCCCAGCAGGTGTCAGGCAAAATGAGGTTTAAGTTGTTTAAGTTGAAGATTTCTGCTCTCGGATTACTGAAGTAGTAGAAATTGAAGGTTGTTGAGGAATCCAGAATGTTAGCAGCAGGCTGTGTTGTGTTGATGAGGTGCTCACAGTGAACACGTTGCCTTTATGCGAATGTTATTAGGCTGTTGCATTGATTTAGTTTGTCCTCTACACTGTTTTTCATACAGTTGTGATGCTACATGTGGCTGCTGGGTCGTTCTGTGTGCTAAAAAGAAGTTCTGTACAAAACAAATGTGTATTTTTTTGCCCCTGGGAATTTTACCAGAAGCGTCCAAGTGGGAAGCCATTTTTAGGGTTCAGTATCTTCACAAATATCATTTCTAGAGCCATGAAAAGCACAGAAACAACAGATTTAAACCAGATCCAAATGATCAAATGCACAAGTAAAATTTAATCTTTCATTACTGACCCTTGAAAATAGAAATGGGGCACAATAAGCCTCATATATTTAATTTAAACATGAACAACAACATGGAAGTAGCTTGTAACTTCCCAAAATTTCCACATTTTTCATGGTTTTAGGAGTGAGTGTTGTTATGTGACGGGCCTCAAAAAGCGTGTTTTGAAAAACCATATTGTTACATTAGAAACCAAGCTAATGAGCTTGCTAACTGACTATTAGCCGTCCAGCTAGCTTAGAAAGCAGCAGCAACTCTTTCCCAAAGCTTTTATTTTCATGTGTGACAAAGAAAAGCATCAAAGTCTCATATTTAAGAAGCATAAAACCAGCAAATGTTAAAAAAAAATCTGATTATTAGATCAACGTAGTTGTCACTAATTTTCTGTCGATGGACTAATGGATTAATGAACTAATTGTTGGAGCTTTGCTGCTAATTTGAGAGCAGAAATGACTCATTTGTGTGAAAGAATGAAATCATTAGATTTGTAAAAACCGTCCTGATTACCTGAGATGTTGCTTCGCCTGGAATTAAACAAAGCTTGTTCCTAGAAACAGATATCCGCCTCCCCTGCCACTACAGTTGATTTAAAGACTACAACTTTGTTTGCTCGGACACGCTCTGTCCTCCGCTCTGCTCGAGTGTCTTTGGTAAACACTTGATGGCAGCAGTTTGTGTGTGGCCGGCGTCGGCTCACCTTGCAAAAGCATGTTGATTTCATTAGGAGCTCCTGGGGGGCTCGGGCTAACAAAGTGCTGAGATGTTGCGTGTGTTTATGTCCTTTGCCAACATCCGTGTCCATATGCAGTCTGACGAATGTGTACACACACACACACACAGAAGGTCATCCTCTTTACCAGCAAGCCACCGGTTCAACCTTATGCAATATGTGGCTCAGTGTACGTTCCACTAAAAGGGAGAATTATGTGGTGGGAAGGGAATGTAATTGGTTCGTCCACTGTATTATACAATACAGCTATGGCTTCGTGGATTAGGAATTGGGACATCCACCACACACACACACACACACACACACACAGAATAGATAAGAGTGGTTAATCTTGATTAGAGCAGTGTGAATGCTGAGAAATACGGTGCCCTGACAAACATCTGCCCGCCACACAGCTGAGTGGGATAAACCAAAGTGATTATTGTGGAAATGTCAGGCGAGGTAGACAGTGAGAGCGAGTGCAACGAGGGGGGGATACGACGCGAACGGGGACGTGACACGAGTGCTTCACAATCAGTTCTCACTCTCTCGCTCTCAGTGACAGATTCCCCCTCTCGCTGTTGATGTAAGGTTGCCTTAACGGAGGGAGAATGACGCCGGTTTGATGGAGAGGCTGCAGTGAAACGAAATAACAACAGTCTCAGCTAGAGAAGTGTGATGTCTGAGGCTGATACGATCACAAGCAATGAGGGCCGCAACTATCACCGTACTATTATTCTTTACTGACTCATCTCTCCACTATATATTTTTACTTTAATGTCAGAAAATAGCATTTTAAAAATGCAAGATGACATCTTCAGATTGCTTGTTTTGTACGACCAACAGTCCAAATGCAAAAGATATTCAGCGTTGGTATGAAACAGCAAATGTTCACACTTAAAGAAGCTAGAAATAAGGAAAAATTGGTCATTTTGACTTTAGATACTTAAATGATTATTAAAATTCTTGCAGATGATCAACTGATCATTGACTAGATTCACAAAATCTGAAAATATTTGGTTTAAGATGATATATAACAGACTGAAACAGCAAATGTTCATACTCAATAAGCTGGAAACAATGAAAATATAGTTATTTTTGTTGCATAAATGACTTAAATTCTTGCAGAATCAACTAATTATTGACAAGAATCAACTAGTTATTTCAGCTTGGGCTGTCAAGGAATATAACTTTCAATATATATTCAAATTTAAGAGAAAAAAGAACATTAAAAGATAATATTTTGACTACCAGAGTTGTCTCTCTCATGTGTGAAATTTACTCTAAAATTAGCCAAGAATTAGCTAGCTAGTGCACCCTAAGGTCCCTTTGTTTGCCCTCACAATGCTCAAAAATCAATATTCAAATATTTCAAGCCTATGTGGTTCTTTTAGATGAATATTTGAAAGTAATTTTTGACATTTATGATAGCCCGGTAACCAGTTTTAGCTTCCAGTTTCAGTTGAGTAGGTTGAAGGTTGGTCTTTGTCTCTGTTGCGCCAGTGTAAGCCCTAATGAATAATTGCTTTCCTCTGTGAAATGTAAGGGGTGCAGACATTCTGTTAACCTCGCAAAAGGAAGAAAAAAAAAAAGGGGGGGAGGAAAAAAAATCCCCTTCCTGTCAGTGGTCTCTCTTTCTCTCTGTTCTTGTAAGATCTGGAACTGATAAGTGTGAGGCCTCTGGTAACTGAACAGGAAGGATAGAGGGCCTGGCCTCTGCACACATGTCCACCTCCCCTGCACGGGCAAACAAAGACACCAGAGCCTGCCACTTAACTTCCCGTTTCAAAACATTCAAGCCTATTAGAAGGATTATTATCACTTGTTGGAGTGAACTCTTGTTCTGAAGAGATTTCTGTTGAATATAATAACAGAGAGGCATTTGGATCAAATAGACCTCGGCTAAATTAATGCTTTGCTGCAGCCCGGGTGCAATCACAACTCCCTTGTTCCACTGACCAGTGTTGAGTCAAGTGGAAGTACTTTATTAAACAAGCACATGGCAGAGCAGTGAGAGTTTAACATTCAGCCTGAACAGCCACAGGTCTGAATGACAAGCTGTTGAACTGATAACCGTGATGGGGCCGGCGTAGTTTCTATACATAGATGTTTCCTGAAGCAGGTGCTTTCAGGGGAAGAAACCACAAAGAAAATGTAACAGTTTGTCGGGATTATCTCTGTTTTATTAACTGCAAGACGTGTGATGAGTTTCCAATAAAACGAAGGAGTTGTTTCGGATCTACTTTGAGGTTGTCGTGCAAACGTAACGGACAGGACAACATTTGTTACGGATTTCCTGCGTGGAAATAAAAGACACGCTATCTGTAACTTCAGGGTTATAAAAAGCAGATCCCTCAAAGTTAGGGGGAGATCAAAGGGTCTGGAAAGGACAAAAAAGATCTGTAATCTTCGTGTGACAGTGAGCAATTATCAAAGGATTTTGCCCTTGAAACTTGTGTGTCACAATGAGCGAGATGGGTTCATCGTTGATTCGGAGCAGATGCATGGAAAGATGATTTTTCTGTACACGACTGGCATGACAAGATAGCACTGGAGCCGGGTTCTCCCAGACTCTGTGAGATCCATCTATTATCTTACGTTTCTGGGTTTTCCTCATCACTCATGTGGAATTTCCCTCTGATCGCACACCTTAGCCGAAAACAAACTTTGGGAATCTGAGGCGTATCTTTTTCAGGGCTGAGGCTGCGGCGGAGATGTTCCGGGGTGGTATCCTTCCCATGAGAGACTGCAAGATAACGTGCCAGGGTGACAGCTGAATTATTAGCCCATTAGTCAGCGGAGAGAGAAAGAGGCGGATGAACATGGCATCCGTCAAGAAAGCGCCTCTTTTTTAAGAGATAGCCTTTCCCTAACTGCCGCTCCAGGATCCTTGTAAGTCTCTCCCCCTGATGTAGGAGCTGGAGGGCCGGGGTCAGGGAGCGGAGCCGGAGCCGTCCCGCCGCTGATGACCCCGTCCGCTTGTCCTCGCAACAGAGCAGCACAACACAGAGGCAGAACTCAGTGTCCCGGACTAAAAATAGCTGTGGCGTCAACCCTGAGTCCCGTAGTCACAAATGTAAATACACGCGCTCATGCTGCATCCCGAACCAACGTGGGCGCTCGATCGCAGCCGCTGGTGATTGTCAGTGACATGACAGGACATGTTTGATTGACAGGGTGACTGCTGCGGCGCAGAGCGTCTGTGTACTCGGGACAGATGTTCTCCACAGCCCGCCCCGACGGTCTGAGCTGACGTACAGCGGGAGGAAGCCATTAAGCAACACTTGGCTCCGAGATGAACCTCCCCACTGCTTTGTGACCCTGTTGGATCTCCGAGACTCTTTTTGTAGCAGCTATCTGCCTCAGACAAAGACACGGCGAGGAAAACAAAGAGTATTGAACAAATGGAGTAGCGCCTGCTTCCTTTGATGCAAAATTAAAAGCTGATATCCCTTTGACATGCCTTCCACGGATAACTTGTCAATTTCCTGCTCGTGATGAATAGCCTGAATATGCTACGCTTCATGAGCCAACATATTAATTAATGGCATGGTGTAAATTGTTTTAAGAACGCTCGGCATTGAGACGCTGTTGGCTTGTGAGCGGTTTACCTTCTCGAAAATACGACCACATTAACAGGCTTTTTCTCCGTCCGATGCTGCCATATTACTGATTCTCTCCGTCAGTGAAAGCAGTTACTGTGCTCTCATTAGCTGTGTTGTTGTTGCTGTAGAATATAACCAAGACCCAACAAGCTTGACTTGACTCCACGCAGCTTCTGCTAAATGTTCTATTTGTAAAATGTCCACATAAAGCTAATGAAATAATGACAGTGGCGGCTCTGCAGGGCCCTGAATTAGCCCATCAGCTGCTCCGGCTGCCAGTAAAGTGGCCCAGTTTGAACGTTTATTTACAGCAGGAGGACAAAAATAAGCCCAGATCCTATGTGATCTCATTTAGATTCATCAGCTTTTGTACTAACTTTTGTACCTTTAGAGGCCTTTTCTCCATTTGACAGGTATAGTTACAGATTTCAGCATTTTGAGTGAATTATTGAACAGTTATTGTGCAATATGGCAAAAATCTAAATATATTATATATAGTTATATATAATTTAATATGAAAATACAGCAATTATTCTGTAAATTACTGTATTTACAACTCCACTCTCCTCCATCTTTGCCTAAATACCTTGACAGGCGGCTGAAACATGTGAGATTGTGTGAGAATCGCAAGATCCTGCAAGAATCCAGCTCTGATTTGCTACATACTCTTCCCCAAATAGCTACCAGTTGACATATTTCTCCTATGGCACAGTATACACTGCCATGTTGCCTATATCTATTCAATTGTAGGTGTGCCACAATTTCATTTTTAAATAGAAAATGTATCAAAATGAGCTCAAAATGCTGAAAACAGGATCAGCATTTAGTTATTTGACAATTTGGCGTTCTTGTTGTACATTCACAAAAAAAGATGGCCGTCACATCTCACTTGACACCATGTGGACGATCTTTTTCTGTGATCCATTGAACATTTTGTGATCTTAAAAACTGTGAAGTCTTTAATGTGAGATACGGTCGATATTAGCAGATTATCTCATTCAGCTCTGAAGCATTATTACGTAGCATCACACAATGAAGTCTGAAGCTCAGGAATTCATGGCAGACAAGCCGATAGTCATCAATTTGAGACTTGTTTGGTAATTTTTGGGATCAAAGGCAATGATGAGGATGATGATACTGATGCTAATCCCACTGAAGGGGATGATTGAGTCATCACGGCAAAACAGCTGTTTTATGTGCCGCCTCCCCCCCTGAACCACCCCAACTAATGGCTGATGATGACGCCAGCAGAGTGTAAGTGTGTGCAATTGACAGCAGAGTTGGAGCTTCTTCTGGGTGGAGGGGCGCAGGCAGCAGGGCGGCCATGAAACATTCATGCACCTGGGGACTCTTTGCGTAAGGAGAGCGAGCCGAGCCAGTAATGAAGTAAAGAGCGGAGGACTTTTAATAGCTCTGTTTGTCCTTTTTTTTATGAGATTAGCTCTGGTCTGGCTTCTTATATAAATTACATTAAAAGCCTAATTGCATACAGTGATGACTTACGCTGGCAGAGAAAGGTACTGCCTGCCTGCTGCGGTGCATGGTAGAAAATATTACTTACATTGGGGATAATCTAATTGTGGTTAGCTGCAAGATAATTGGTCGCACAGGTGTGCGGCTGGTTTTAGCTCAGAGCCGGACAGCAGAAGGTGAGTTATTCCCGGCCCTCCCAGCCCTCCCAGCCGGGGACTGATGACATGACAACGTAGCACCAAATGTGGACGTCCCCAGTTGTGCCGGTGGAACAGTTGTCCCTCCTAAACTCACCCGGGCTCACGTCGGGACAGAAAAGGCGAGCGAGGAGCAGAGGAATGGCAAGATGAAGAGCAGGAGAAGGGAGAAGCAATATTTAGACAGCTGCACGTGTATCGCTGTCAGAGGAGCGGGGGGACGGGGGGTATTTCGGTGTCCTCAGCTCGGCTTCAGACAAACTGCAGTATTGATGTCACTGCGCCCTCCTGACAGCACGTTGTAAATCACAAACTGTCTATACATTTACAAACACCTGCTTCCTGCGTCCTATATCACGGCCGTATATTATCAGAGTCGAATGAGAAAACTTGTTCACACGTGTTTTGATCCGTTGGAGAGACCCGTCTGAGGGCTCACTGTCCGTGTCTCTGTTCCCAGTACAGTAACGGTGGTTGTGCGAGCCCGCCGGTCACATGTCTGCGGTCCTGTGCTCGACTGGCCCTGTGCCTTGAGGTGGTGGATGGCAGCTGACTGCTCTGATTCACTGTGAACTCGACTCGTGCGTTGTGTGCCTCACAATGGACTGACTCATGGGGAGTTGATGCGAAGCTTGTTCAGTGTCCATCGCTCAGACGTTTCGCTGGAACTTTCTGTTTGACTCCTTTGTTGCCTCTGGGTTTTGATGGAGACAGTGGGCTTTTCTTATGACTGTGTATTTTTTCCTGCATTGTTCCTGTTTCTCATTCCAGTGGGAACGGTCAGTTTCCCTCCCAAACTCACGCTATGTTTTCTTGTTGACGAAAACTCTCACAGTTTGTCTGACAAGGATATACATATATACATATATATATGCCATATTCTAGGAGCTTCTTTTCACCTGACGTTCACCAATATTTTACCCCACCACTGTAGGATTTGGTAATGATCCCTCACTGGCTTCCCAGCAAGCTCTGCCAGGTGTGTGAGGCTGCTTTAAACGCAATGAAATTCAAACCAGGCTGGTCTGAATTTTATATCAACACATTTGAAAGCTTATCAGAAGCCAAAATAGTCACAGTGTTAATACTATAAAGCAGTGATGCTCAACTTAAATCAAGTCTGGCCCGTGATAGGGTGAATATTTTCTATTTCACAAGGAAATGTATTTATTTTTTTGTACTTAAAATATAAATAAGGTGCCACAGTGTGTAAAGAAAATAATAATTAAAACTAGACATTTTTTTAAGGGCACTTTCACAACCCAGAGTTTAGTCAGTTTCAGTTTAACTCTGGCGCCAATTAAATCCTTGTTACGGTTCATTTGGTCACTTGTGAACGCTCCAGTCGTACTCTGGTGTGGACGTTTATAAAATAATTTGAGATCAACTGGAGAAGAAAGCATTTGTAGCAATGACAGATCAATGCAGAGTCAAGTTAGCAACATTTCATGGTGCGTTCAGCTCCATGCTGCTTTGTTTATTTCCTTGTTTCGGTTTCCACTGCCAACTTTCCAGCCAATAAGACATAAAACTGCGAGTATATTTCCATCCCGGTGCCCTCTTTCACGCCGCTTTATTAGATTTGGTCTGCTTACATTTATGCATTGTGAACGCAAGTCAGACTAAATACAAATTGAACCAAAACTATCAATTTCTCTCTGATTCGGAGTTACCAAATGGAAGGATCAGGACCAGTCAGGGCACCTACTTAAACATGTATTCACTGTATCTGATAAATATGACTAATGTTTGTTTATTAACTGTCCCCCAGGCAAAGAAAGTTGAGTATCTCTGCTGTATAGCAAAGGTTTCCAACATGACCGGGTCCCTTAAGGATAAACCAAGAGTATTTGTTCATATACATATATTAATGTTTGTGTAGAAAGAAGAGAAAACACAGGCAGCAATATAAACTGGATTTTATGGCACATTATGTGTGCCAACGCAGAGGTCTCATTGAAATGAATGAGGAGGCTTTGGTTTTCAATATTTGTAAGAAATAAGGATAATGATATAATGGTGCTCGCTCAGTGGTTTATCTTTTATGACTGTTATTTGTGCGTCCCTGCTTTCTTTTGAAGCCATTAACCAGTTGTCTTTGGGCTCTTTAATAAACCGCTTTTGCTTGGCGACGGCATTCAGAGACACAACATTAAATCTCTACCTGCGGTCACTCTCTCGCTCCCCTGTCACATAATAACATGTGCAACATCCGCACAGCAGCCACTAATTGCTGCTGGATATTAGAGCGAGGTCTCCTAAGATACTGACCTTGCTTTAGCCAATCATAACAGAGCGTGTTACCGGGTTGAGCTGTGATCAGAAGAGTCCCCGCAGCACGAACAGGAGGAATTAATTATTCAGACTGGCTGCTCGCACGTTTTGCTGGACACCACATTTAATGACATCTATAATGGCATCTTTGTGAGAGATTAATGGTGATGTGAGACTATCAAAGCAGAAAATGCACAAAAGTCCAGCCAGACAGCTCTTTGCGTGCCAGGTACAAACACAAAGGGAACGATTTGAGTATTTCATCGCAGCATCCAGATTTTTTTTTTTCCCTTTTTGTTCTCAAATTCATCACCTAAGATCTTACATATCGTACCTTGTTTCATACTCTCTGCAATCTGGAACATTTTGTTTCAAACTGACATGCATGGACCTATGCTGATGTGATTTAGCTTAAATATTTATCGTATGAGGAAATGAAGTGGTAAAAGATTAGAGCCTGTCCTCACAATATTTACGTCTCTGCCACCATTGTTTAGCTTCTACTTCTCCAGGGAAAGGCTGAGTTTCATAATGATCAGTAGTCGGGTTTCCACTGACCTTTTACGAGACAGGGGAGCACTTTGAAGGATTGAAAATGTTTTTATGTTGTTAGGAAAAGGGGGAACGGTGGATTTTCTGGATCCTACATGACAACTTTAGCAACAAAGACCAAACATAATCTCTCCTTTAAATATCCTTTGAAACAGAAAGTAACATTTATCTTATTGATTAGAAGACAGAGTTTACGTCAGTCTCAGACACTTTAACTTATCTGTGTCAAGGCCAATGAGTCAAGAGGTTGGAAACTTGAGTCAGTAATAATGTTCTTAACATGTTGACATGGTTCGATTTTGAACGGACCTACCGAGTACAGACCCAGGGGCCCAGAAGTTTTAAGGGTCCCCTTGACTTTCATCTGCAAAACGTCTCTCATATTTCACATTAATTAGGAAGACACTCAAAATGACCACATAGAAATAAGAAATAACTACAAAGAGACACAAAAAGACAACTACAGAGACAGAAACAACTACAAAGAGACACCAACATACTACAAAGAGATGCAAAATGGCTACGAAGAGGCAAATACAAGTACAAAGAGACATCAGAGGACTACAAATTAACCAAAACAACTACAAAAGGATGCAAAACAACTGCAAAAAGGCCAACATTTCGATAAAATAACAAAAAAGCAACTGCAAAGACACACTGAAAGACTACAAAGACACCAAAACAACTACAAGATAATGCTAAACAACTGCAAAGAGGCACAAAATGACTAAAAAAGCAACTATAAAGACATAAAATAACTTAAAGAGACACAAATTAATGATGAAGTGATGCTAAATTAAACAAAAGAGGCAAAAACAACTATTAAATCTGTGTGTCCTGCTCGTGTAGGACAGGTGTTGGGCCATTTGTGACCTCAAGATGAAAAAAATGGCGTCAAATACGCAGAAGCAACTTCACTTCAGAGTCTGAAGTAGATCTTCAAAAATCAAGCTTAACATGCATTTGTGTTGCACTAAATCTTAAGCAAATAATGTTTTGCATAATAACATCCACCCAGTACATAAATAGACACATTGATCTATTGATACATATGAGGCATGCAACACAAAAGTAGGTTAGTAAAGAAAACTGTCAAGCGCTGCAGCTCTCACAGCTTCCGTGTGTATTTGCTGTAAATAGTGCTTAGCAACAGCAAGGTTACCGACTCTGGTTGCATCTGCATTATGCTAATGTAATGAGAGCAGGAAGCCAGCGGAGGCTAGTTGCGCCGGATCGCTACGGGGACACAAATGCAGGAGTCATCATGCAAATTAGCAGGATGGCTGATCGCTCAAAAAGTTTAATGAGAGATAAGCAGCCAAACCGGACCGCACCTCCAGTGGCAGGTCAGATTGAGATTTTCTGCTTTGATATTTCTTTCGAACCCGATGTTGTTATCGCGACCCCGGAGCAAACATGCAAACAATCCAGTGCCTGTGTGTTTCCAGTCACATGGGCCTGAAGTGTGGGAGAGCCAGCGCGTCTGTCCTGGCATTTCCTGAGGCTTCGTAAACATACATACACACACTCTATCCTTTCTTTTTCCCTCCGTCACACACACACAGGAGGGTGTATTTGAACAGCCAGTAATGATGATATAATGATCACCAGGAGCAAGTAAAACCTGCTACTATAAAACATAACAAGAGGAGTAAAAGGTATAATAATGCAGCTTCTGTTAGTCTGTAACTCTTTTTTATTGTTGCCTGTCTTGGCCAAAAAAAAAGGAAATATGTTAAATATATAAGGTCATACATGAGTATAAACATTCAGGAATCATTAGTTACATTTCTAGCTTGCTTTACCCTTCAAAATAAGACAATATGAAAATAAATCATCTTTTTTTGTGTGTGAAATAAATGAGTTAATCTGCCTGAAACTTGCAGTTGTTCCTGAATTAGAAAGAAAGAAAAACAGAAGGAAGTGTGACTTTATTTTGCACTTCTCCTTTTTTTTTT
>CAFUXE010001106.1:111711-137323 GCA_903364295.1 Serranus cabrilla
TTTTTTTAGCAATTACACCACCATCACTAAAGCCATTAATGGATGTTGTTTGTGTGCGGGTATGATTATTACGCTGGACTTTGCAAGAGGATGGTCATGCATTAAATCATTATTCGATTTATCCAGTTGAAATGTGTGTGTGTGTGAGAGAGAGTGCGCCGGTTCATCTAATTGATTTGGAGTGTTAAAGTGCAGGGTTCAATGAATACTCTAATCAAAACCTTAGAGACTGCTGCTAAATGGTAAAGAATGATTTAATGTGTCTCCGGCTCTTTTTTTAAGCTCACAGCTTTGAGTGGATTCTTCGTGTCGTAGTCTGGAGAGCGAGTTAAACAGTGAGCACAAATGTTTGGATCTAAAGCTGCCAGGTTGGAATACAATTAAACAAACTGAAATTTAGGAGCTGTCAACCCACATCTCAACCTCCAGATGCATTAAAAGCTGTCAGTATCTCTCGCCACTAATCTACTTTTTTTACCCATTTAGTTGCCATCTAACACAATTTCATGGTGCTGATACAGAATCTAAAAATTCAATAGCTGAGCATGTATGCTGGGATTATAATTTGGAGTCTCTGTGGGGGATGTAGGTCAACTGAAAGGCTCTATTTCCTCAAATATTGTAATCCCCATTTGTTCTGCTTTTTCACCAGAAACACAGCTTTGAGGTCTTTGTCGGACCACAATGCCCTGGGCAGGACGGTGGCTCTTAATGCTTGTTTGCACATGATTCCTCCAGGTTTTTTGTGTGCAAATTATTTATTCCAATTGTTTGCTTTACTTTAGCTCCAGTTCTGACCAAATACTGGGGAAGAAAGCGTCTGGTTTTCTCCGCTCGCAGCTTGAACCTTTGCTCCTTGAGCTGCCCACTGTGCACGAACTAAAGCGGGTCATGTTTGTAGTTGAACTGGGGAACGGGGTCAGCAGGATACACCCAGTTAACCTCGCTGCAGAGAGGAAGTCATTCATTTAGTCTCGAGTGATAAAGCGTGGGTGAACAGTTAACTCTGTCTGCCTTTTCATTGATAAAAAAACATCATCACTTTTCTCACAAACGGTTCCACTAATTCGCACTCAGCCAAACTAATTTCGTGCCTGTTTCTCTGGGCTGGAGGAATAGTTTTGTGAAGCCATGCATGAACATGAGAAATTGATTTGTTTATGTATCATTTCAGTATAATAGGTTTTTGGGCTAATTTAGTGACAAAACCTGCTGTACCTTGTAGGGTAAGAAAGAAAAAAAGAGGGGGAAGGATTGCTCCACTCGCTGGCATGTTTATATTCTGCTCCTGTGTTGCCTAAACCTGATAACAAGTATGGCACAAGACAAGGCTGTCCATTGTGGAAAGGGCTTTCTCCACAAAAGTCATTATGCTGAATCAATGCTCCCCAGAGAAACAGCAGGCTCAAACGCCACACACGGAGATGGAGGAGCTGTCAAAATATGTAACAGCCCGAGGCTTCTTTTTGATGGTTCAGCAGGCCGAGGTACATACCTGCAATTACGTGGATGTTTTCAGCCCACAGAATTCATCTAATGTCTTTCTGAAAAGTGACAAAAAACCCAATAAAAACGACATGAATTAGTTCTTAAAGGGTTGGTTCACCCAATAAAACATATTTTACCTCTAGTGGACATGCAGATAGTTTTATTTGTCCAGGTTTTTGATATATCTGCCTCCAAATCGATACAGTGCAGGGGAATGTTTGGGTGTTCGTAGCACTGAAAGAGGTTACTTCTGTTCTGTGCTTGAGGCTACAGTAACCGCTAACACAGCCAGAGTTTCCCCTTTATTTATCCACAGCGGCGCACCACTGAAGGAAGTTTTCCGGAAGTGATTTAGCCTTTTCAATGATTCAATGTTTGTCAGCCACCGGTCATATGGTAACTTCGGAGGCACGGATTAATCTGGCATGCACTTAACACACCACTCATAATTTGGTTTAAAAGAAACCCACTGTTTTGGAAGAATAATAATATTAGTAACAGGCAAACCAGATTTAAGATCTCCAATCTAAGCAACAGAATAGAGCCCTTTGTCATTACCACCCATAACGAAACATATGTGCGTTTGTCAGAAGCAGCTCACAATGCTGCAGTTTCTGTGAATTTATGCTACAAAACCACTGATCTAGATTTAGGGCAAAAATCTTCCTGGTTAGGCCTTATGAAAGACAGTTTAAAAAGTAAATACATTTACATAAATGCCAGAAGTGAAGTAGTTACGAGAGTGACGTGACTACTCTAAGTTACGTAAAAAGTGGAAGTTGCTTAAGAAATGTGATCCATAAAAAACGTAATTCATGGAAGCTAGGTGAAGAACGTGAGTTACGTTAAAAAATTTTGTCATATGGGACATAAACCCACTGCTGGGTGAAAGTCTGCTAACTATGGTGGCAAGATGGTGGCGAACAACAGTCAAAAATGTAAATATGACTCATATTCTGCTGCCTGTACAAATGTCCTATATTGACGTTTTTGAGGGGACACCAGTTTTTTTTAAGGGTCTTATTTTCTATTTCATTTATGTGCTGTACGATGGGTCTAAATTATGGCAATGTGGTTTATGTAACCAATAACTCTTTGTAAAGAAAGAGACTTTAAAGTGTTAGTTTTGAGACTGGAAGTTGGTGTGGTGGAAGGCAAAGTGGTCCTCAGTCAAGTAGTATTGTGGATAATGTAGGCAGTCGGTTTTGACAAAGAAGACGAATTCATGGAATAAAAATGATCTTATCTCTCTCCGACTCTGCTGGACTGACCCTTTTCATTTCAAACTGTCCATCCAGAGTCTGACAATGTTAAACGAATAGATGCTAAATTGGTAAAGTACTCTTCTAACGTCAGCTGAAGTTGATCTTTATTTATGGTTTATTTGATAGGGACTAATACGGTATACAGACATAAAGCTGCTGCCTTTGTAATGCAAAATCCCCTTTGTTTTACTGTCCCTCTGCAGCAGCTCAGGAAGGAAACACTGTCAGGGGAAACACAGAAGGAGAATATTGAACTTAAAAGACTCACTTGATTTGCCAGATTCAAGCCTCATATCAGCTTCAGATGAACTTTTGAGTTTTATCGTTTCTATTAGAGATGATATAAACAGGACGAATGATTACAGCAACAAATAACTCTTTCAGTGCACATAGATTGACTTGAACGCAAACCTCTCCTTTTTTTGGGAACCTGGGGGAACCAAACCTTTAAAATAGGATCAGGAAATGAATGTGCATGTACTCTTATGTCCTCCATTCATTAAATCGTGTCTCCCGGTCTGTCTTTGTCATCAGCCTGCAGCCTGTCTGGGACGATTCCACATGACAGCAGCATGTGTACGTATGGACAGCACATTTAGCCTCTCTGTCTTCTCTGTCTCGTCTTCAGTGTTTACACCCGTGGGTCAAATAACGTCTCATTTAAAAAATAAAGTCAGAAGGTTGTGTTCGGGGGAAGTCAGTATTTCCCGGTGTTAGAGGACGGAGCTGGATGCTCTGCAGAGTCTCCCTCCATCTGTCTGCATGACTGCATGGTACATGGAGCTGTGTGGTGGTGGATCCGCTCGAGGGGGTTGTGGAGGCAAGTCGTGGGGGCGGGAGAGGCAGTGGGGGGGTGTTTCTGTAAATAGCCCACCCTGCATTAAGAACCGGCATGCTGGGGCTGCGCTCTGTGCAGTCCTGACCTCGCCGAGCAAGCCGCCGCTCACATTTCCTCACAGCGCGGGAGGCTGTGGAAGTCAGCGCTGACTCTTTCTCCACTTTATCCAGGTCAGATCTGATCTACTCTCACTGGTAAAGAACTGACGCTCGTGACCCCGGTGCCCCCCTCGCTGCCAGCCAGTGTCAAAATAACACAAGCAGCTCAGTGGAGGGCCTCGGCTGCTCCGCCTGCTGTTATGAAATCCTGCTGCCCTCATTTGGGTTTTCTAAACAGCTACACTCAAAGAAATTGTCAGATCAAAACAAAGTGTTGGCGCGATTTGATTTCCGTATTCCTCCACATTAAGCTGTTAAAAAGAGAGTTTGCCTTGCAGCGTATGTGCAGTGGATATGTGTATGTGCTTGGAAGTAGGTCATTGATTCGGAACTTGGACACTGATTATGTGCTGGCCTAGAAATGGGCTATAATCGGTGTCTCTCATACCAAAACAGCTTTTCATAAGTGGCAGTTATTTCAAGGTCAGGACAACAGTTGCGTCTCATTGCTACACATGCATACGGACTCTATTCATCTCTTTCTCAGTTTCAACAGATTGCTCTTTCTAGAATCTGTTCAATCTTGTGAGATTGCTCTTTTTCGGATACATTACCACCGGGTGGGAAAAAAACAGTCTGAATATCATGTTCATCTCTGTTTATAGAGGCCAGAATGTGCCAAATCTGCAGGCATGCCCCGTTCTGTCCTTGATGGGGGTTTGATGCACTCATTCGGATGCCATTTGAGCCAATAATGTAAATAGTCCTGGTCTCAGAACAAGCCAAGACGTGATCTAATCTGTCTCAGTCTCCAGCAAACTCTCCTGCGACACGTGTAAAAAGGGAGTTTTCATCATGACCATGTTGGAGTAAATCTTGCGCTCAAAGCTGGGAATTAACTGTCAGCTAGCATCATCACAACTCCCTCTCTCTGTCTCCCTTCATAGCTTGAAGCGAGCGCTGTATTAGATTCTGCAGTGGATTTTCCTGAGACGCCCTCAGGATTAAGCCTTGATATTGTTTTGTAAATGTAGCCCGGTATAGATTCAGCTCTGCTTACAGTAGGAGCTGATATTTAGCTTGAAGAACTGGTTGTACTCTGAACGTTGGCTGCGGGAGGTCAAAAGGGCATGTTTGTGTACTTCCTGTTCTCTTCCTTAGTCTTGGCAAGTGCGGGTCAAGAATAAACAGTGGGAGCGTGCTAGCATGAATGGAGATCTCTTATTTTTTTAAAGTGCCTGTATTCCCTGGTGTGCTCTTATGTTGCTGCATAGTCATGGGAGCGTCTTTTCATAATGACGCCAGGAGAACGAATGTGAGTTTGCATATCATCTCCGGGGTTTGCATGCGTCGCGATCCCTCCTCCTCCCCTCCGCGTGTCCCACATGAAAGATCCTCAGCGTGCGCCTGTTTAAATGAGCCCTCGCCATGTTTGCATTTGTTTAGGCAGAGAGGCAGAAACCAACAAGCAGGCACAGACAAAATCCTATCAAAAAATGACATCAGCCGCAACAGCTGCAGGCTGTGGCACTGGGAGGAGAGGAGAGAGAGAGAGAGAGAAAGAGAGAGAGAGGGAGGAGAACAATTGACCAGAAGCGACACGGGAAAGAGAGGTGACCTGATTGCTCAGCTGGCCAAGAGCACGGGAAGGAAGCAGCAGGAAAGGCTGGTCCCCTCAGTCTGGCCTGGCTCTCTGCTGCTTCTGGTGGGTCCCTCTGTGGCCTTCCTCTCCTCCCTCTCCCCCCTCCTCCCTCCTCCCTCCTTCCCGTCCTCCTTCCCGCACTGCTGCCTGTCACGGCTCACTACATCGGAACAAAATGATCAGCTCTCACCTCCTCATGAACACGGGTCATCATGGTAGCCATGCAAAGGCCTGGCCCTTTGTATTAGATAGGGATCACTGATATCTGGGAGGAGGAGGTGCTGCAGACAGCTGGAGAAGTCAATATTGTTTTGATTTTTTACAACACGTATATATATATGGGTGTTTAATTTTTATTATTTTATTTATTAGCGGTGGCCCCGGGGTTACCAATTTTGTGCCACTATTAATTTCATCTTTTGGCTCTTGAGGAATTATTGGATGTGTGAGTGCGTTTATGATTCCTTTCTCCACAAGGAAGCACGTCAAGTACCTCTTTCTCAGTTCCTGTAGCTCATAATGTAATTAATTCTAATCGCAATCATCGTAATAGCTTTTCAGATCAAATACCCAAGAGCGGTCCTAACAAAATAATCCATTCCTCTGAAAAACAAACACCCAAACTCTCTCTCTCTCTCACACACACACACACACACCCTCTCTCTCTCTCCCTCCCTGTGTGTTTGGCTTTGGCTTGGAGAGAAGAGCAGTCAGTTGGATGGGGGGAAAAACATCAGAAAACAGAAGGACCTGCACATTTGCATACCTTTTTAGCATGTGGCTGAGGGAGCCTTTATTAAATTCAACCCCCCTTTGGGGTGGGCCCAACCATGAGGGGGGGAGGGCGGGGCACAAGGGGCTGAGAGGGAGGGAGAGGAGGGGGGGTCTCATCTTGGAGACAGGAGGCTCCATCTGAGCCAGCAGACAAACAACGTTTCCTGACACGAGAACAAGGTGGCAGCAGCGACAAAGTGGTTTTCAGCAGACCGGTGCTGCCGTCCCTGTCTGGTCATGGAGGAGGAGAAACAAGCAGTAGCCCAAAGAAGAGGGACGCTAAATGATTAACTGACACATTAAGTAGATACAAGACTCATCAGAAGTTCAGATAAGCATAAGTTAGTTATTAGGTTTGCAAAAATGCAAAAAAGTGTTGGTACCAGCTTCTAAAAAGTGAAGATTTGCAACATTTATCTTTTTTAAAATAATGATGAAACGACATAGTTGCATTCCCTGCATTTGCCAACAGCTAGGTATTTGGGACCCGGCTTTGAGCAAAAGCCTTCTGAAGACGGTAACAGGTCAACCTGCACTTGACCCACATGTGTGCAGTTTGATTGACATCGAACACATGACGACAGTCTTCCCTGCTGTCTTCACAGCCATGGGGTAAAAGACAACTGTCTGTCCTGCAGCGGTTTGAGCTGTGAGACGTGGGACTTTGTCTCAAAACGTGGCACAAAAGACGAGGGATAGAAATGCTGTGCAATCCCACATAAAGAGGGAACATGTTGTTAAATATGTTCCCCAGATTTCGAGATCTTGCACTTGACATTTCACTTCATTGGATCCTCAGCAACTGACATACAGACAGACGGAAACTGATTCATTTTAGTTAGATTTTGGTGTTTAAATGCTTCTTTGAGCATAAAAAGAAACATGTTAGTCGCAATGTGTTAATTTAGTTGCAGCCCTACGAATCAGCATGTCTTGAAATGTCTTAAATGTTTTGAACAAACAACTGCACATTACAGCTGTTTTCACTTTATATGTTTTTAGAACTGATTCATTGACTACACATGTCATTTTCCTGCTTAAAAGCTTGCAAAAATCTTGATAAAAAGTTGCCTGCTAGCTGCCTATCAGCAAAGCCTTCAATCCTTGTTACACCCACTGTAAGAAAACAAGAAGCAAGAGATTCGATAAGAGCACAGAGATGCTTTGTGTTTCTGTGTACCTGTGTGTGTGTGTGTGTGTATGAGTAATGTATCTGAGGTGAAGTGGGGCAAGCCCAACAAGCTGCAAGTATCTGTTGAAGCAGGCTGAGGCAGCTTGTGGTCGCGCTGTACCTGGGAAGAGGCTGAGATAATGAACCAGTGCGGTGAAGTGAAGCTTCCCCCACCAGAGAGGGATGAGCTGTTAGCACGCTACGCTAGTTAGCCTGTTAGCTCCCCTAATGAGCCAAAATTACAGGTTATCCATGAGCAATTATCAGCGATAGCCCTCTGCCTCTCTGCCTTTTGATAGCAGTTGTGTTCTAAGGGATTTAAACATTTGCATATTCTGTTGTTTCTCCTTGACACCCGGACATAAACACAGAAAACGAGCATATTTACTTCCTGTTACAATTTTAAATTCAAACATAATATAATTATTGAATATTTAAGATATTTACTTACAATCTAGATATCACAAGAAAGAATAAATCTATTATAAATCATCAAATTACTACACTGCCATTAACTTTATATATATATATATTGTATCATATATTATATGAAATTTCAGTACATATTCACCACTACATTTCAGATCATCATGACCTGGAAATATGTAAGTATAATAAGTGTAATTACATGGTATATAATGTGTTTCACTGTTTGAAAAACTGATTAAATAATACAGGAAGCCTGCTGGCTTTCCGAGATCCAAGGGACTCATTTTCACAGTTTGCTGGCATGGAAATAAGACAAGTTTTATATACTTGTTATATAAACTTCAAATTAACTCTGTGGTTCACTACTTTTCAGCTTGTGACTGAATCACGGTGACATTAAGGACCTCGTGGTCTAACACAGACTTTATATTCCAAGAAAAGTTGTATCTCCAGAAAGTTGAGGCACCTCATGGCCGTGCACGACCAAAAAATACCCTCACTCTTTGCTGTTTTTGTAAGCCCCACCTTAGCATTTGGCACACCCAAAGCAAGGGGGATGGGAGAAGGAGTATGAAGTGAAGAAATATCACAGATGTTAGTCTGCATGAACCCCTTCCCCTTTTACAGCCTTCCTGCTCAGTCTGGCCTCTTTAGCCTCCGTTTTTTTTTCCTCGCTCTCCCTCCACAAAAGACAAATGACTTCTCCTAACCTAATTTCGGTTGCAGCATGCGAGGGTCTGCCTTGACGTCTGCCGGTCAATAGAGTTTAAGTAGACACTGTGCAGATTCAAGCCGCTCTGGAGCCCATGTGGCTAGTTTCTCTTCCCGACGTCTGCCTCTGAGAGGATTTTCCGTGGAAAATTCAGTAAACAACTTACATTTTCTCACATTAACTTGTTTTTGTGTCTCTGTGTGCGCTTGCTCTTTCATGCATGAGAAAGCTTTTTGCACCACATGCTGCAGGGCCAGTTGTCTGTTTGAAGGGAGCAATGGAAACAGCAGGGTTAGGGTTTCAACCTATGCTTCAACCACACTGTGTGTGTGTGTGTGTGTCTGCAACAGGGGTCACACTTGTGTGACATGCCAAACCCAGTCTGGTGGTGGCGGCGGCGGTGGCGCTGTCACTCATCCGACCACTCAGTGGGTCAACTTGTACTGTCATCCGCGGCGTAATCTCGCTCGTGTTTAATTCGGTTAAAGCAAGGAAAGCCGTCTTAACCTCGTCGCAGCCCAGAACTGGGCTTGTCGAGATGCTCTGGACCGATTAAGGGCAGGAAGTGGCGGAGTGTCTTTGATTATTTGGCCTTTCTCTATTTCCCCGGGGAAATGTTGCTGCTTCAAGCCTGGCAGAGTCCTCGCCATGACTAGTGGGGACCTTTGATTGGTTCCTGATGTGTGGACAGCATTTGTGTCTCAGGGGTCCACAGCAATTTATCTAGAGGATATTAAATGACCTAATGGCCGTATTATTCGCACAGAACTAACCTGAAGGAATCTCTGTGTTTCCAAGGTGCTGAGATGTCAAGCGTCTATTCCCTCTCTGTCTCTGAGATTTAATGTGCTGTGAAAGTGTTGTCCGTAGTGGAATTTCAATGAGCTGGATATTTTCCTCATTTACCTAAAAAAATTTTAATGAAACGGTTCCTCGGGCGAAGGTTCAAGCACACAGCCTGTGTGATTCAACAGAGGCCTGAGCAGCGTTGTAGTAAAGACTGAGCTGCATTGACTCCGGCCTCCCAGCTCCCTCTCTCCCTCTCTTCCCCCAACAGGAACCGGCTAATTTCCTGAACTTGATATACCATTTGGTCGACACGGAGGGAAACATCTGAGAGAGGGGATCTCAGAGAATTCTCCACTTTAAAAAGCTTAATGAGTGTTCAAATCTCTGGGTCAACGCTTTTTAATGTTTTACAGGTGACGCAGGAGCTTTTCTCGCTGACTTTGGAGGAACCTTAAAAGGCAGAGTGAGCAGTCAGGAAATGAAAGTTTCGCAGGGTAAAGAGGAGGAACAGTTTTTCTTCTTTTTTTCTTCTTCTCCGGGTTCCTCAGATTCCCCTCATGCTCTGCCGCTGCCTCATTAGCAGAGTCATTCACAGATTTCCTCCCGTCTGCTCTCGCTATGTCAGGAGGCATCGGATCACCTGCGCAGCCTTCTGTGTGTACGTTTTCAATCACTACTTCAAAGAATCTGATGCTTATCTGCGCTCAGTTTATGGAGAGTGGCTGTCTGTTTCTCCAGCCTTGCTATCGCTCCGTGTCAAAGGTCACAACCTTAGCTGGAGGTCATCTTTCTGGTCGGCAATACGACCCTCCTCCCCCTTTTCTCTCTCGCTTTCCTTCCCCGATGACCCTACAAAGTGGCTAACACGTGTAACTTCCTCCATTGATTTAGATGAATCTGCCTGCACCAACCGTGGAGCTTTAGTCACCCTCCGACTTCTGTTTTGCTTTCAAACTGTGGTGCTGGTGCAATAAAAAAGGAATAATTTCCAGACAAAGCACTTGTCTGCCTCTGTACAGCTCAAGCATTAAACTTGTGCAGAGTATTACTTGAGCCTATTGATCGGAGTCCTCTGCAGTAGAGAGGGCAGTGTGCAAAATCAATGCTTTATTTTCTCCTAGGCTAGCCTTGTTCATGCCTGTTTTTTTGTCAGTGAAAATGAGAGGAAAACACGGCAGAAACCATTTACTTCCACTGTATTTCGTCCTTTCCTTTCACTGCAGTGACTCATTTTGGTAAATTTCAGCCTCGTGCTTTGTCATCTTTTTGTCCCGCATACTTCTTCACCGCTTATCTTCATCACTTTCACGAGCGTGAATCCAGCTCTTTATAGTGGAGGGTGAAGTCATGCCTGTTTCGCAGTGGTTGTGCTGTGAGGTTATGCGTCACTCTGGTAAATGTACAGCAGAGTGTGGGTTCGTCCCGGCTTGTTTAAAGGTTTTGTCCGGCTGCTTTTGTGTGTCATGTTTACAAGTGGGGCTGCAACTTATAATTACTTTCATTATAGATTAATTATCGGTCTACACAAAGCCAGAAAATAGCAAAAAAAAGGTGAAAAATGCTATTTTTGTACTTTTTCTATGTAGATTTTGCACCAATATGACTTTGCAAAGGTACTCAGATCTTTATTTATTATTAAAGCATATTTAACTTAATTTGATTATGTATTATGTATTATTTATTATACATTATACGTACAATGTCTGACATTATCAACCAATTCTGGAAATAAATCCTGTTAAAAATTAAATAAAAAGTAAAAGAAACATCAGTTCTGTAAGTTCAGTATCAGTCAAATAAATAACTGTAATTTATTCTTTAAATAAGTGAAAAACAACATTAAATTTACACCATTTCTAAATTACTCTGACCATTGTTTTCGGTATTAAATGGTTCTTTAAAAAAAGTTTTCATATCGCCGTATATCGGACAACATATACACTGAAACAGATATTTCCTGATATCAGCCAATAAAATCATTCGGGCTCTGAAAATCAAGCTACCAATCCAAATATGATTATTTGGAGAGCAGAATATTTCATGAATTGTCCATATCATTAATAATTATCATCACCATCATTTTGTACAGCACAGATAAAAGTCTGCTTTCCTCCTGAATAGCTAGATGAAGAATCCTGACTCTTAAATGTACAATTAAAGATTTTAAATCTGGAAATATGGATGAAACGACCCCAGGTTCTTCCTGTAGACACCCTGTACAACATATTAACCTCATCCATTGTGCGGACCTGAGGTGCAGCCTCGGTTGGACACGACGTCCGAGAGAGGACAGTGTTACACAAAAAGGGGTCAGCGGACGGGAACACGGCTGGTGACAGGCTGCCTGCATATGGGGTGGTTTCGCTAACGAGAAGCCATTGTGCCCTCGGTGAAGGTTAACTCTCTGATTCAGGGAGGCAGGAAGTGTTAGCTGCCTCCCCTGCACTTTTCCCATCCGTGGCCTCTGCCAAGCCTCAGCAGAACAATCCAGCCCCTGTGACTAAGAGGGAGGAAGGGAGAGAGAGTCAAAGACAGAAAGAGAGAGAGAGGGAGGGAGGGGGGTTAAAAAAAAAAAAAGAGTGGAGAGGTCCAATTCTGCAGGGTAACATCAGGCTCCTGCGTTATGCAAGTGTTCCCTTTTCGCCTGCCTCACCCGGGGTTTTGATACAGATTGCATGAAGCATGATGGTAATGCAGAACATTCGGCCTGTCCCCTCTTCACCAAAACAGCCTCCATTTAAGGCAGCTCAGACATATTTTCCTCTACAATTGGAGCTGCAAAGTGGGCAGCTGTAGCCAGGTTCCAACGGGTTTAAGCTCCACACACACACACACACACACAAGGAATAGATATCACAAAATGCACTCAGAGACAAACACCCACACGGAAAATAGATATCTCAAAATATGTACACACACAGACACACACACACAGAGAAAATAGATATCTCACAATATGCACACACACACTCATAAGTCACAACACCTCATACCGAATCAACAATCGCATCTTTGTTAAATTATCCAGGAAATTGTTTGCGGTGGTTTGATAACACAGGTGTTTATATGGTAATACCTTCAGGAGGCTGGATAAGAATGAAACAATAAAGTCATTAGGGTGTTACAAGAAGAAATGAAACCAGGCTCCTTCACACACACACACACACACACACACACACACAGTCTCAACCAGAAGAGGCTGAACTCTTATACACAAATTCATTAAATGAAAGCTTTTGTCAGCTGCCTTAATGACCCTTGATGTGTGTGAACCTGTGCCAAGTTGTCCATGGAAGAGCAATTTATCTCCACTAGTGTTGTGGTTATATGGAAGATAAAAGAAAATAGAATAGAATAGAGTTTACACAAGATCGAATAGATCATTCTGAGGAAGGTGGTCTCACTTAAGCCATTAAAATAGCTCCACTTAAGGGCTTTTATCTCAAGTGTCGTGGCTCAGAGTTTACGCAAGTAATCACTGATATGAGGTGACACCCCTCACCCCCCCATACACACACACACACACACACACACACACACACACACCCCTTGTGTGGTTTTCTTATTGACATCAGGCTTATTTCCCATCTGTCAACATTTCATATCCTCTGTCGTCTGTAATAATTCTCTCCATCCTCACAGGCGCTAACCTCTGCTGAGCTCACGCAGCTCTCGAGTGGAGCGAGATGTCGCCCATATTATACATCTGTAGGCGTTTGGAAGCTTAGTTACCGTCGCTGTTGCTTGAACGGCAACTTTGTAGCCACCAGAAGTTTTATTCATGTTCTTAGTTCCACAACTTTTACAGTGTTTCTTGACTTTGCTGGTCCCAGAGGTCCTGGTCTGCGCCCAAAGTCCTTTGCAAGCATTGCAAGCTAATATTTGGTTTGGGTTCAACACAGTCTGACGTGTCTCTTGGTTGAGTCACAGCAGGTCAACTCTCCTAATCCGACATAGCGACCATCTGGGAAGACACGAATGTCGTGTAACTTAAACCCCTTTTTGTCCAAAGCAGTTCCAGGGCTGGTGAGGAGCCGGTTTTCGTGCAGTTGGTTCAACTTGCTAACATTAGCCTGCTAGCACTAGCAGGCTAATGTTAGCCTGGAACTGGGACTGCTTTGGTCGAAAAGAGGTATAATGTGAATACAGGGTTCCTGCAGATCCTCATAAAGTCTTAATGTCTTTAGTCAATCTTTCAAAAAGACTTTTAAAGTATGATTTTACTAATGTTTTTTTCTAACGTGGCATTGAAAAATCTTTTCTCAGCCAGACATTGCATGCGAGGCTCTTTTCAAACTCGGCACAATGTGGAAAAAGTCAGTGGGAAATATGAAAAGTGTCTTTCTATATTAATATAATTAAGTTCACATGACTCAGAATACCACATGCAGAGCGAGAAACACAAAATTGCCAAGAAACTCTGCAACAAACGGCAGGTATTTTCCTGTTCTGTTCTTCCTTTCTCTGTCATGAGAAGAGAAAAAGTTAAAATAAATATTTGGGCAAAATTGCCAACAGTAAGTACAAAGTAGCAAAATTTGGCATCATTTCATTTTGAGTCGCATTTATTAAATCTAACCTGCCTTGAGTTGTAGAAATATTTAATGAATCTGAACTTCTGTTAACTAAAAAAGTAAACTATTTACTATAATATGCTATCGTCCAACACGGCTCTGGACGAGTGGGACTGTTAAGAAACACAGATGCGTTTTGTCTGTTTGTCCGGCCGAGGAGCAGTAAAGGGCGACAGACAAGCCGGGTGTGAACAAAGATGTCTATCCACAAAGGTGCCCTCTCTCATCTGATCCCGACACATCTCTCCTACAAAGGAAGGGCTGTGCACAGCGTGCAGACGCTGCTAGCCTGCCTCTGTAGGTAAATAATGAATAGGTCACACCTGGTGGTCTCGTACAGGCTCGCTGCAGCCTCCGTCCCTCTGTGGTGCAGGTTCGGGAACGTGTGTGTGTGTGTGTGTGGGTGTGGAGGTCTAACATTCATCAAAATTCTCCTACACTCTTCATTTCTGTTGTGTTTTCTTTAACCTTTAGCGACATAGTGTCCTCTTGTATCACACTCTAAAGTGCTTTAACAGTGCTTTGTGTTTGTGTGTGCAGCGGTGACATTGAGACCCGGCAGAAGCTGTGAGTTGGATGTGAGTACATTAAGATGTGCCACTACAAAGGGACGAATGAATGGCTTACATCTCTACTGGCAGTTAAAACAGACACTGATCTTAAACGTGTCCAACAATTCAATGTCCATCACAAGGACGGATGGTTTCATAAGAGACGTCTCTAATGCCTCGGGACCACAAATGGCTAAAAGCTAATTCAATATCATTATTTGTGATCACTTCAAAAGATAAAAGGAGCCGCATAAAAGATCTCTCAAATACCCAGTTGAGATGTGATGCATCATCAGTCATGCCAGCAGTCTCCCTCTCTATCAGGAAGGCTTGTCTCATTAAAAATACATGCGGTGTATTGAGCTGAAGTGTACCAATCATACAAGCTTTACATAAAAACTCCTCGAGCTGCTTTACAATCAGTAGGTAATGAGCGGCTACATGCTGAAGTGCATTTTTTTATTTTCTGCAGCATTTGTGGAAAAGACGAGGATTGCTACTATGAATTACTTTTAATTCCATCAGTCATCTGTTAGATTAACGGAGTAATATATTGTCTATAAAATTTTAATAGGTAGGGAAAATGCCCATCACAAGACTCAAGAGCCCAAGGATACATCTTCAAATTTGTTTTTTTATCTGATTAACAATCCAAAACCCAGAGATGTTTAACTCACAGTGACATAAAACCACAGAATGAATAAAAGAAACAGACGCAGTAACCATGATGTCACCAAATGGTTTGTGGAAAGCCTCAATTTGTCCGCCATCTTGGTTTTTTGGAACCAGAAGTGACCATATTTGACCATAGCTTGGTTAACATGTTGCACCTGTAATTCTAAATAAAGTCCATCCAGTAGCTTTTAGGACAAGAAAACACTGAAAATATCTAATTTTACTGTTTATTAACAAAATTAATGTCGTGTTAAATTGAAGAAGACTTGAAACTATGACTGGGAACAAAAAGTAATGATGAAAATGTTTCCTGAGGTAATTAATCAAGTGAGAAGTGGAGTAATTTTCTCATAGACTTCTACAGAATTGGACCAGTGAAGTCGCTTCCACATTCACTTCATTTTTCAAACCTTAAAACAGAAAAAACAGCAAATCTTCCCATTTTAGTTAATATTTATCTATTTTCTGTCAGTGACTTATCAATTAATTGGCAGCTATGGGACTAAAAAAGACACTAAGCTTGAATTTAACCAGAATGAGAGTCGCTGTCACTCTCCACTCAAAGGCCACTGAAATCCATCTCAGCACTGTAAACGCAGATTTTTTTAGAAGTAGATTATTTATTCAAGAGAAACTCTTCCAGAAGAGGTAGATATGACTGCTTCAGCCCTGCTTATCAGCAGCGCGGGCCGTGTGTGGCAGAGATAGCGTGCGGCGAGTGCGTCACAGAGAGCGTGTGATTGGAGCCGGATTCAGGAGTCAAACAGTGTTTTATCTCTTGTATATCAATCACGGTGCACTGTGGCCCCTGCACACACGAGCACCGGAGCTCACCGCTTTGTTTGTTGTAGCAACAAACCTACTCTGAAGTGGTTTTGTGGTGCCCTTGTTTTTTCATATTTTTCATAAAGGTTACCGCTCTGTTGTCAGGGAAGCGGGAGAACAGAGTCCTCAGACTGGAGGTTCACAAAGCTCGGCAGCAGCAAGAATAGAAATCATAGCAATCCTATTGACAGCAGCTCCTCCAGTCAATAGTCTTAAAGGGTTTTGTGTTAACACAGACGCCACACGAGGCAACAAGCTGCACTCCATGAAATGCACTCCACTCTGCAAGATAAACTCTTGTCATCAAGGAATTAGAGTAACTATCTGCTTTGTGTGTTTTCCTTGTGAGCGAACAACACGGCGAATCAAAAGAGTGTTTACTGGGCTGCAGAAGAGAAGAGGTGGAAGTGGAGAACAACACCATGTTTCCTGTCTAGTGATTTGTAAAACTCTTGAATTAATTTTGGCCTGGAAAGCTGGCTCTGCTTCCAGGGAGTTTTCCCTGTAAACAGTGGAAAGGAGACTCCTGCCCCTCGAGTTCTTTCCATTCCTTCCACAATGTGTGTGTGTTTGCACACGCTCACACACACACACATGCTTGTCCTTTATTTCCTGTTTAAGGCCTGAAGATTTGAATGATTCCAGAGAATACTTGAAGAACAATTTTGTACTATAACTCCAGTCTTACTTTCACATTTGGCCAATGTTTTCTTTTCAGTTATGATAACATTGTAGATCGGGGAAAAAGGACCACATTGCTACACATGTATAGATTGGGTCTCCACTCCAAAAAATGAAGCCAAAATGTCCTGGATACAGGTGCTGCCATCTTGATTTTGGACATTATTTGGAGCCATATGCAGTAATGATCAGGCAGTCCGTTACTTTAGTAAAAGTACTAATACCACACTGCAGAATTACTCCACTACAAGTTAAAGTCCTGCATTCAAAGCCGACTTAAGTAAAAGTATCGGCATTAAAATGTACCTAAAGTATCAAAAGTAACAGTAAAAGTACTCGTTATGCAGAATGGCCTCACAAATTGATTATTTGTTATTTTTCATATTACCTGAAAAGTAACTAAAGCTGGCAGATAAATGTAGTGGAGTAAAAGTAAAATATTTGCCTGTAAAAGGAAGTGAAACAGAAGTAAACAGTTACACATGTGGAAATACTCAAGTAAAGTCCCTCAAAATTGTACAGTACTTAGTTACATTCCCCCACTGAATGCAAGCTGTCAATCATGATGTAACACCCCCGTTTTATGGCATAAAATAAGTAATTAAAACCAAAAGTATCAAAAAATAACAGCACTTGAACATAAATTACAGTGATAAGAACGATCTGAAATGACCTTTACTGCAGCCAGCCTCCAACAGAGAGCAACATGTTTTGGCTTGCTTTTTTGGGAGCTGTCATGTTGTCCATCTTTACAGTTTCTGCACCTAAGCCTGCCGGGGCAACAGCAGAAACAGCGGTCAGATGATGAAACGGGTTGCAATGTAAATCCCTGCATTAAACACACCCGAAACATCAGTGTCCGTGTACAGTAGGTACTGCACATATCAGCAATTAACTTGGGGAGTACCGTGTTGTAATTAGTGAGAGGGATGATAAGAGTCATTTAAAGCGGCCATAAGTCAAATATAATCAGCCGGCTGTTGAATGCCTTTAAGAGCCCACACTTCTACTTTTCATTTGCCTTCCTTGTACTTTTTGTTTTTCTTTGTGTGATCAAGATACTAAATTCTTTGCCCGAGGCGCTTCTCCATTTTTTTGATGTTTCTCCCTACAACACTCAAGTCCACCGAGGCCAGGAAGAAAAACAACTTTTCCAAGTTTGGTTGTTGAACATAATATTGAATCTTGAACACTGGTATTGACTCATGTCCCACCAGACCAATTTAATCTGTGATTCAGCTCGTACAGTGCATCCAGCAAAAGGAATCATGTTATTAAGCCCCCTTAATGAAACAGTCAGGGTGGACTCTCCATATCTCCTTGCACTAAAAAAAGCTCATCTAAATGGAAAACACATTGTCTTCATTATTTGCAAGTGTTGAATGAAGGCAGTTGCCATGGTTACAGCCATCGGAGGCTGAAGCCTGGTTTGAGGCCAGAGGGGCTACAGGAACAAAGTGGCTCCTAATGGTGAGATTGTACAAATGGCTCTCTGAGAGGGTTATATATCGCTGGCATTTCCATGTTGGCCAACACAGTCGCAGCGCAGCAAACGATCAGTTTCACATCATATCCTCGTGTCCGTGCCGGCTCTCGTTAATGAAATAAGATAAATCTCACCTCTCATTTGCTATTCCACAGCACAGCTCACTGAATATTCTTAGAAATCCATTTCTAAATGGCCGCTCTATGTTGTTTCCCGATGCATCCGCTTTTTAAAGAGCCGTGCGGAAACTTCCAGTGTACACCAATCAAAATGCAGATTGTCTACACAGCATGGTGTCCACCCAGGAGAATTACAGCTGAATACTAAGCAGGAGAAAGCTCTCCGTTTTGACTGCTGTTTATGCTTTTGAGACGGGAAGAGGGAGGCAAAATGAGAGAGAGAGAAACGGCAGCGCTTAATTCATTTTCTTGTCTGAATGTAGGTTAAATTACCTTTTAAATCCCACACAGAATTGCACATTGCAGGTAAATGAGTCACTTGGCAGCTGATAAGCGGCAGCAAAGACACACTGGGAATCAGGGACAAGGTGCCTTTTCGCTGAGAGAAAGAGACACATCGCTAATAATAGAGGAAGTGGTCATGTGGGACCTCGCTGCCCTCCGATTCATGTCGGATAATAATTGGTTTACCTGATACGACGCCTTGTGTTTGGATGGTGGTGGGGCAGCGGTGAAACAAATTACCAGGGGGTTGACCTTTGGCAGCGCGGGGCTGACCCCAGCCCGGGACGCCGCCTGACAGGAACACCAACACGCCTCAGCGCCACACAATCTGGATGTGACTGGGCTGAATAGGATCCGACATGGACACTCGCAGACGAGGCTGTGGGCTCGCTTCCTGCATTTATACACATTTATATCAACCTAGCAAATGACACATAATGAAATTGGTTATTATGCTTTCCATAACAATGGCAGTCTATCAAAAGAATTAAAAATGATATGCAAATTGCTGTAAGACTAATGCATCACTCTAACGCAGCACTCAGTCTTACTGTATTTGGCTTTATTAATAGAGACTTAACGACAGATAACTTTGCTAAAAATAGTTCTGCCTTTTCTTTTAACATGTTTTCCAGCCCTGAGTAATGTCTGCAGGTCTTCTCTTCAGGCTGTGTGCAGCTCCAACAAGCTCCACCAATTAGACTTGTTTTCCACCAACATGGAAATGGTTTCTTTCTGGGGTTTTTTGCACCAAATTTGAACCGTTCTGAATATTTGACCAAAAATAAATTGGTTCCAAACCAAAAACATTGGCTCCCAGTTTTTTTTGTTTTTACCTAAAGTGCGAACTGGAGTTGGCATTTCTTATTCTAGAGTTTGGAAAGAGAAAATGTAACTTCTTATATTATTGATAGTTGGTGCATGATTGTTTGGGGGGTAAAAACCATTAAATGTAATATCAGAACAAATGCTTGCTGGTAATCAATGTTATCTGCCAATTTTATACTAATATTTGCTTCCATTGTGCATTAGGCAATGCCCTTTATAGATGACACAACCTTAATTACAGAGTTTCTGCTCAAAACTGGTGGAAATGCAGTCCAGTTTGATCAAACCAAGGTTAGGAGATTACTGGTTAAAGACAGACAGCTGATGTGGAAAAGGTTTATCAGATAACAACCAACAAATAACCTGACAGACACTTAAAACAAACAACAACAAAAATTGGTAGTATTCTACAGTTTGGAGAGACAGGATAGAGTCTTGCATGTAAAAGTCTTCATTAATAGTTGGTCCATGGTTGTTTTTCTTGGGGTAAAAATTATTATACTTAATATCAGAACAAAAGTTTGCCGGTAATCAATGTTATCTGACATCTTTCTACTAGATTCGGCAATGTCCTTTGTGGATGATACATCCTTAATTATAATGGTTCCTCTCAAAACTGGTAAAAAGCAGACTGGTTTGACCAAAGAAGGTTGGTAGAATCCTGGTTAAAACCACAAATGATTTGGTGGAAATGGGTTATTAGCTAATAGCCGACAAATAACCTGACAGACAAAACCCAGGGCAAGGAAACACCTGCATGCTGCTAGGTGTCGTTCAAGTTTGAATAGTTGCAACAGCAGATTTCTGATTGTCAGCACGACTACAAGCAGGCGGCTGAGTCCTGGTGTGTGCTGGTGCTTTAAAGCTCGTCTTTATGGAAGACTCACTATTGTAAATGCATAAAGGTTCTGCAAACTAGCAGCAGCTTGCCGCGTCTTGTTTGTGCAAGGTTTATTTTACCCTTGTGTACAGGTTGTTCACACGTTTGAAAAGAGCTCTGTTTGTGCTGTAGCCAGCCTTAAAGCCCGTTTCATGTCTTTGTTTATCTGAGAAGAGAAGACTTCTCAACTCTCGAGACTTGTTTGTCCTTCCTGGGCTCAGACACTCTGCGGCGGAGGATCCAGCAGAACTCTTTTCTCTTGGTGTTCTCCACCAAGCGTTCATTCATGTGATGAAAGAGATCTCGGGCTTTCGAAAGGCCCGGCGTGACGTCTACAATATCCATTTTTCTGTAGATCAAGACTAGATATAGTCCCAATTTGAATTTAAATCCCAGGGAAATTGGCTGCGGCCTGCAAGGCACGTAGCTCTGTCTCAACCAGGCGCCGCTCGATATTATAACACAATTTGTATGTTAAAAAGGTGGCCCCTGTTGTTTGGATGTGTTTCTAAGTGTGTGTTTGTGTGTGTGTGCGCGTATCGACCGGTGGAGGATGTGTCGCTGACAGGGCAGCCTCTCTGGCCATTGTGTCGGGGAGGGGAGGCTGCTTGCTTTCAATCCATTATTGACTAATCTCATTAGTCGAGGATCCTAACGCTGAATGAGCCGCAGAAACTGACTTCTCTCCCTCCCTCTCATCCACGTACACCAATCACGTGCGCACACACAAACACACTGACATGCCAACGTGCACACATATTGAAGCCCTCTGCCACAGGGATGAGCGAGTCACTTGTAATTATAGACAGCAGTTTTGAAAGAAGGAAGTTTTTTTATTGCTCTTAATTAATCATTTTAATTAAGTGACTGCCTATCTGTGCTTTCTGCTGGATTAGCTAATTATATGCTCAGCACTTTCTGCTCGTGTCCTGACGTATGTGCTCCCCTCGCCCTTTGTCCCGCGGCTGCTCGTACTGTATCACCTGTTTGATCTGCCTCTCATGGGTCGCGCTCACCTGTGCGTCTGTAAAAACAACTGCTTTGCATGTCGGCCTCGCTCCTGACAGTGTAAACTTTGCAGTCATGGAAAAGGAGATGCAAAGTGTCGTTTCGATTTGCACAAAGGGATTCATAATCGGCACCTATCACGCAGCATCTGATTGTTTGTGTGTGTTTGCTGGCGGCCAGGTGACTGAAAGGCCGTGCACCTCTGCAGTATCGGCCGGCAGAGAGAGAGCGGACCACTGCAGAGGGAGATTCATGACCCAGCCAGCCTGTAATTGCTGATGGTTCAGCAGTTTTCGGGGGCTGAAACAGGAGGATACAGAATTTCTCAGCTTTTCCCGCTTCTTGCAGCATTCATTTCCTCCTCCTCCTCCTCTCTGATCTAGTGCGTCTCTCTTTCTCTCCCCTCGGTGTCTCGCTGCCTCTCACACCTTCCCTGTCTGTCTGTCTGCCTATGTGTGTGTGTGTGTGTGTGTGTGTCCCATACACTTCCAGAAATGCTACTGCAGGCAGCATTGTTTATGTTCACCTGTCAAGCTACCTCAACTTCCCTGATGGATGATGTGGAGCTCTGTTGTTTGCCAACAGCTAGAGATAGGTTGTAGCTAAGTAACACCCATGAACATACAAGATAGGAATATTATACGGGTATTGATTCACAGGTAGAAAAGCCCTCTCTTCAATAGGAAGGTGAACGGGTGCTTAAACGAAGATTAATCGATTAGTTGGTCACCTGATAATGGATTAAATGCTCATTTGTCAACCAAAAATAGCAACATTTGCTGATTTTAACTTCTTAAACTTGAGGATTTTGCTTTTCTCTACTAATACACACACTGGGATACTAATGACATGGTGAAATAATCCTCTTGAGCTCACCAGCGCTTTATTTAAGGACACATCAAGTCAGTTTGGGGGCTCAAATAAGCTTAAAACACTCTTTGATGACTTATAACGGTATAAATAAACATCCCCTCACATTATAAAGCATTTGCAAGCTTTTTTTCTTTACTTTAGTGTGTATGAAAGCGATTATGTGATGTTTGTGTGTGTGTGTATGTGTGTGAAAGGACGGGGCTGTTATCGCTCCATTTGACAGCATAAGTCTTGAATTGCATAACGCCTCCTCTGTCCTAGCATTCAATATTCATTGATGCTATTTTTAGCGCGCTGTAAGATTATATAAAATGAGACATACTGTTCTACAAACATGTGATCCGCATCACTGGGAATACTTGCAATGCTCTTTGGCTTGCCTTCACTTTTTTTTTAATGTTGTAGCGACTTCACACAGAGCATCACAAAGAAGGCTTGGGTGAAATTATATACGTTGACTGAGATAATTCAGCGGGCCTTCACTAAGATGTGCACACAAAAAGGAGATATTGAATAAATGTCTTCACTGTTTGATTGAGGAGTCTGCTCAGTCTGCTCCCCTGGAGAATCTGCTTTTTCTCCCCAGACACATTGGCATCCTTCACAGCCGCACGTGAGATGAGAGGCTTCCTGATTCATTTACACAATGGCAATCAAAACATGGCAGCCCGCAATCTCTTGTAAATTAGAGCGTCGATGTGTGGACCCGATCACAGGCCGAGGAGGGGAGGTGGAGCTCCGTCTGCCAATTCATCACATGTGTGTGTCCTCGGCTCCACGAGGAAGATTTGTGACACAGATATACGGCAGCCTGTGCTACCTAACCTCCACCTAACCCCCCCAACACACACACAGACACACTCCGCCTGGTCACGGACCGGCTGTGTTGGACGGTGGTGTGAGGAGGGGACGGCAAGGGGAACAGAGGCCAAACCTCTGCAGTCAAAAGCCGCCTCTCTGCGGATCAAGCGTCCGCCTGTCTGGTAATGTGTTGTCATTGACCAATTAGGAAATCCAGATCAAACAGGCGCAGGGAATGGCCCCTCGCTGCCCCTCTCTTAGCACTCTGCTCTTTTTAATTGAGCACATTTGTGGAATGAGAGGCTTCTCCCTGGAGGGGCCGATGGCTGCAGATACGAGCAAGCTGTTAACACAGGATCAGTCCGCTCAGCAAGGTTATCAAACAATCTGCTGATATAAAAAAATATAGCTTTATGAGGCCTGCCAGTGAGAGGATCCCAACGCAGGTCTGTGGACTGTTTTCAGAGGATGCAGGTCCTTCAGAGTTTAGAAACAAGCACTGAGTTACACTGTTGCTGTAACAACTTTTCAGTGTATTTTAACCCTGACTCAGGTTTTTAGTGCCGTTTGACCAGACCTCTGGGAAGGGTTCACCTAGTAATTAGAAAAAAGTGGCAAATGTTGGCTCCCTAACTTAATAGCTTGACACCAGAGATGCATCCATGTTCATATTTGAGTTGAAATAGCAAAATAAGGCCAATAATTCTCAAGAAAATGTAATCCTCCAACCAAAAACAAGAAGAGAGTCGCTCAGTGCAGCTTAATACAACTACTAGCAATCCTCCAGACTTAATATACTTCTTCTTATACGTCTTCACGAGAATAGTCAGCTAGTCAGCTACGCAATTTGTAGATCGTGTCTTTTCAGAGGTTGCAGGTCCTTCAAAGTAATGTTTGTCCTGGTAGGTCAAAAGTTAGCTTGCTAACTTACTAGCCTGATGCCAGTGGAGCATCCTTGAACACATTTGAGTTGAAATAGCGAAATAAAGTGAGTAATTCTCAAGAAAATGTACTCTCCCAACCAAAAACTCTGCTTAATACTTGATACTGCTTAATACAGCTATTGAATAGTCAACTAGTCAGCAATTTGTACTGGCGATCGAGCCCACATTGGGCATATCTGTCAAGTTGTTGGAAAACTAGTTTTCTTTAACTTCATTTTGGAAGGCTTGCATCTATATGAGTTTCTATTTTGAAGCTGTACATCCAAACCTTTTCTGTCATCACTTTTCTTTATTTCTAGTTTGCACAGTCCTTGGATTAATCACCTCCTACCCTCCATCTGAATTTTGCTTATCATAATAGTCTCATAATGGCAAACAAGCTATTAAACTTTTCATTTGCTGAGAGTCAGGAAGTTCTTCAAGTCATATTATCTGTCTACCATCTAATAGATTTGTCAAAGAGACCTTATTAAACAATGAATCGATTGGAAAACAAAACGATAATGGACAGATTAATAAATAATGACAGTAAGCAAAGATACAGAGAGTCTGCTTATGAAATGTTAAAATAGAGATGTCGGTGAGGTGGTTATGAGTGCTGGCAGTTTGACGGTATGTCTTCACAGGCGTCTTCGGTGAAACAGAGAAAGCTCATGTTGCTGCTGTCCATCAGTGTCTGGCAGGTTGAGCTCATGCACTATTTAAAATCCGGCCCTCTCACTCTCTCCGTCTCTCTCCTCCCGTTCACTCAAAGTCACAAAAGGCCAAAGGTCACCGGCACAATGGAGACAAGGAGGTCCTCCATCCCCCTGCCCACACCAGTAACCCATCAAACACTCAAACACAAGCCAACAAACACACACAACTGCCCCTAACTTATCACCGCTGCCCGCACAGCGAACACACAAACACGCACACCCTCGTGTTCTGCTCTCAGCCTTCTTTGAATTCCTTCCCATGTATCTTGCAGCTCGCCTGTCACTCCTCCCCCCAGCACTATCAGTCTCTCTCTCCCAGACCTCATAATGGCTCCTCCTGGGTAGCGGCTGCGTCTGCGGCTCCCGCTATTTCAAAGTTTTAGCTGGCCGGATTAAGCGTGGTATGTGGAAAATGAACAGCCACTCACAGGAGGGACACATGAGCTGAATGCATAATAAACCAGGAGACTGGCAAGAAAAAAAGAAAGCACATAAAGGAAGGAAGGGAGGGAGGGGGAGAAAAAAAAGAAAAACTCACAAGTTGTCTGAAGCAATGTCAGCACCTACAAGGCAACAATATCACTCACCCAAATGGAAATAAAATGCCTCTTTGACTTTTCCTCTGCGCTCACAATCAAAGGCAATTTTTAAGACAAAGTGTTTCAAGGAGCTGAGGCTTGTTGTGATGGCTTTCTTTGTGCGATATTGAGTGTGAATTCACCTCATATCTCAACAGTCAGCGCAGGTTTACACTCTGGCTCGCTGGTTTCATCATCATCATCACATGCCTCTGAAATTCCTGGAGGATTGTGGAGCAGAAAGCGGGAAGCTCGGCAGCGAGGCTGATGAGAGGCTAGCTGGCTAGCTGTTAGCTCCACACTGCTCTGCTCTCTTCTTTCTTTTTTTTTTTTTTGGTGGGGCTCTTTTGGAGGCGACACGCAGTCATGTGGCTCATCTGTGCTGCCTCCAGCGCCCCGGGGGAATTGACCCCCCCACTCCCCTCCCCTGCTATTAGCGTGAGGGTGGAAGGAAATTAAAAGAGTAGCTGTTTGGAGGAGGCAGCAGAGGGCAAACAGGAGAGGGAGAAACCACCACGGTGCTCCTCATGTTTGGACCAT
>CAFUXE010001106.1:137937-161352 GCA_903364295.1 Serranus cabrilla
GCTGGAGCTGCAGACCAAACCACATTAAATAAAAGAAATCCATTCCCAAGCCTGTTAAGGAGCCATGTGGGGAGGTGTGAGAGTGTGGGTGTGTGTGTGCACTCGAGTGGCTGTGTGTCCATATGTGTGTGCAGCAGAGAAATGGGGGAAGGGAGGAGGAGGTGATGGAGAAGGGCTGAGGGGAGGGGAGGTAGAGCAGGGAGGTGGGACAGGCAGGAGGCAGCTCATATTATCCTCCGTGCCAGCTCTGGATGGAGCCTGCCGAGGATTATGGCACATTCTGTAAAGCAACAATGGAAGCGGCGCAGATTCGTACACATTTCCATCCTCTCTGCTTTTTCCTCCGTCGAACAAACACAGCTTTGTCCTCGCTGCCTGCCTGGCCACTTACCAGGCGGAGAACCAGGCAGACACCTGGAGTCCTGGAGCTGCCCTCTCCAAACTAAACACCCCTCCCACAGAGCAAGAAAACGGCGTCTCCACAATGTTGAGATAATTAAAGGGGAGCTTTCACGACGGCCTCGGCCGACAGTCGGAAGAAAACAAGACATATCTCGGAATCAAAGCTCATTAAAATCATGAGGGTGAAGAGATGCTTCCTCCCCCCTCCTCCTCCTCCTCCTCCCCTCCCTCATCTTTATCGCCCTTAAGCAAGTGCTGCAAACAGCCGAGCCCTAGTCAATGATGGCGCAGATTAGCCCTTTATTGCCTAATTCACCTACAATAGACGACACGCGGGGACGCGATCACCTTGAGCAGCACGTCTCAACGTGTCCCCACGAGGTGCCGGAGTGATGCTGATTCCTCCGCTTAGGCCACCTTGTTCGGTTTTAATAGTGTCAGCAGTACTTTGAGCTTTCGATTAGTGAAGTGTGTGTGTTTCTGTGTGTGTGTGTGTGTTGGTTGGTTGGGGGGGGTGTTTCACACAGCTCTGCGGAGGTGTAACACCCTGCCTGTAGTGTTGTTGTAAAGCACATTAGGAGTGACTGAGGGTGTTGTTATGGTATCATGATGCCGGTCCAGCACTCAAGGGAAGGTGAGAAGATCCGTGTGTGTGTGTGTGTGTGTGTGTGTGTGTGGTCGGGATGGTCTTCTACTCCTGCAGCCCCTCCGACTGTATCATACTTCATCTGAATCCATCTTGAGGCGGGAATGTGTCAGTATTGGAACGCTGCACCTGTGTCTCCCTTAAAGCTCGTCTGGTGTAATTACAGTCGCCCTCCTCGCAAAAATGTATTCAGCTTGATCGTCGGTGATTGATGTAGAGCAGAACAATCGAAAGCTGTTCTCACAATCATCACTTCGTCACCTTCCTAAAATAATAGTGAACGCTATTTTTTGACAAATATTATTTTTTTCTTTACACAAATTATGATTATTTTTGCCTAAGTCATCTCATGATGCTGGCAACCTGAAAAAAAGATTTTATGTCGATATTTATTTACTTTTTTTTGTCATTGTGATGCAAGTAACACATTATATAAAGGTGTAAATATATATATATTTATATACATTAACACAAGACGTATGAAACAGACGTTAGGATATGAATACGGTGCAGTTTGTTTGTTTTCTTCTGTTAGCGGGAGTGTTTGTGTGTATGAATGAAAGTGTTTTGTGTAAATGTGTCACATATTCATATATAAATAACTGTGACCAGAGGAATGTGAAGGTATGTGTAAGAAGGGAGAGGAGAGGGAGAGAAAGAGAGAAATACAATAAAATAAAATGAAAAAATAATAAAAATATAAATACATAAATAAATGCTTATAATAATAATAATAATAATAATAATAATGCAACATAATTCAATAACGGCATTATATAAAAAATAATAAACAGAAAAAGTAAAATAGTTAAATTTTATACATAATAGTCAGGGAGGGGATTCTTTATGGAGTCAACCTTTTATTTTATTCATTTTATTTTATTTTATAACTCAAGTACAAGGTCAAATACACTGAGAATGTCAAGTCAAACTCCAGTCAAACTTTATTATCTCCCATGGGAGAAATCTAGCTGCAGCCATGTAAAAATAAGAAAAATGCAAAAGAAATTATACAAACACACAGAACAAGTGGTACAAATATGTGAGATCACTTCACATGCACTTTATTCTGCTATAGGAAGATCAAATGTGTGACTTTAAGAGTCTTTTAAGTTGAGTACGAAACATCGATCATTTCAAGCAGATTAGTTTGTATGTAAAACACGTCTCGGTAATATTAAACTTCATAATTCATAGTTTTTGCACTCATTCCTATTAGTAATACCAGTTCAGTATTGGGTGTTCAAGTCCGGTTACAACGTTAACTCTTGATTTTACCTACAAATATTTTAGATAATCTGTTTGAGCTGCTGGCTTGTTTGCACTCAGTCTAACTTCTGGACCTTGTTGTTGTTCCTTGTTACTTTGGGGATCACAGCATTATCGACACTGATGGCTCAAGCTACGTAAATAAGACCCAAGCTGTAATAAACTGGAAATATCCTTTTAGCAGCAGTGTGCCCGGCCCCAGAGTAGCCTGACTGTTTTGGTTCACAAGCCATTTATATGAATAAATTAAATCTGTTTACTACTTCCCTGTGCCTTGACAGCTCAGCTGAGAGTCTGTGTAAAGCGGCGAGGGTTCGTGATCCATTTGTTCTGCTGTGATGGTGGGATAAAGCTAATCATTGTCTACTCTTCTCCCCCTCAGACTGTTTTCATCCTGCAGAGCAGAGGCGCACAACTCATCTACGTTACATTAACAGGCTAGAAACTCTCTTTGAAGATGCGGGGTTGGGTTTTGGGTGTCTCGAATAATGTTTAGATTGTGACAGTTCAAAAAGCAATCCCTCCGACTTACCCGAGATAACGTTCTGCTTTAGTGTCTTCATTCAACATTGTTTAGCGTCAGCGTCTCGCGGTCCCAGCCGTGACACAGTTTTGTCATCAAATTAAATCCGCAGCCCTTTTCAAGGTACACTTATGTAACATGATCACGTAATGAGACAAACATGGACCCTGCCTGACGGGAGACAATCCTGTCCTCTGCGGGGTGCCGCGTGGAAACAAAGCTTTTAAAGTGGTGGTACAGGGGGGAAGAAAAACATTGTTTTACCCTAGAGGTGGGCTGATAGCACTGTGAAAAGCCCATTTGAAGAGGTAGGCCTCATCTGTCACTGGGCAATGGAGGAGGCAGCCATGCAGAAGCCCCCTGATTATAAAGAGATAATTTCATCCAATCCTCCGGTGGTGCTCCATCACCTTGCCGCCATCCTCCACTGCCTTTCATATTTGTTCCCAGCCTGCATCTCCTCACCCGTTTCGTTTTATTACAGCTCCCACTCAATACATATATTTTAGCTCCCCCTTGAATAGGGAAGGAAAGCGGGTCTCCCTCCTCCTCTCCCACTCTCCATCCCACCTCCACTCCCCCCGCATGTGTCTTTTGTTGTGCAGGAATCCACAGCTCTCAACTTGTTGTGTAACGCCTGCCGCGCAATTTAGCAAATTAAGCTCAAGTAACGCACGTATCGGCGCCGATTTCCCCCCTCACACACAAAAATCTGATTTCTTTGGCTGAATCACAGCAAATAAGTTCACATTAGGTAATGGCACATAAATAAATGATAGCATCTGTAAGATAGAAGAGAGCCTGTAAAAAGGGGGGATGGCTCATAATTGCATCTGTTGTCATATCTCCACAGCATCGCGGTTTAATCTTTAATTTGGCTCTTGTTAGTCATTAAAGATATAACAAAGGAGTAGTGTTTAATTAGAACTAGTGAATATCTGGAAATTAAATTACTCCCCAACTCTGTCATCACATGCTTTTTAAAAAAAAAAAACAATCACTGGAAGAAAATAAATGCAATGAGGAGCCAGACTGTGTAGTGAGGGGAGGTCAGGAGTATCATCACAATGTGTGTTTAACAGAAAAAAAGCAGGGGTGGTGAATGGCAGCCCAGCCTCTTTCTTTCCCCTCATTTTAACTCACTGTTGGAGGTAAGAGGGATGACATGGAGAGAAAAAAGAGGGAGAGCGAGGGAGCGAAGGGAAGGGCAGGAGGGAAGAGAGACGGAGAGAGCAGGTCGACTCGCTCATCAATAACCACAAGGTCAGACAGGCAGTGCCGGGCTGAGTGGGCCCTGTTAGGAAGCAGCAGCTGAGGATTTGTAGAGCTTGTAAAGGCTTAAAGCAACACCGCTCCGCCTTCTTTGTGCCACTAGCCAGGCCTTTGAAGGGCCAGGGAGACACCTGCTGGTGGCTGAGAGGCACAATGGTCCAGGGACGCCCCTCTCTGAGGATCAGCTCACAGAGAGGAGAGGAGAGGAGACTGAGAGCTGCAGACACCAGAGGGATGGACAGGAAGTCAGTGCATGAACATTTATCAGCTCAGGGTGATGTTTTTCCCTCGTGTGACATTCAGATTGTTTCTGTTTATAAGCTTGTAGAGGTGGTGTTGATTTTGTGTATTATTTTCTGCTCTTGTTTGCCAGATATTTTCTGGAAATCAGGGGAGAAAAAGCATATCGAGTCATGTTTGGCTGCTCAATAACGGCAAATATCACATTCAGGATTATGTTGTCATGTCATGATTAATTAACATGATTCTGCATTTATTTAAATTTAAAAAATAATGACTTGTCTTTTTAACAAATTAGAAAAATTAAGTATATTTCGACTGAAAAAAATGTAGAAAAAAAAATGAAGTAATGAATTAAAAAAAATAAGATAAATAAATGATAATTAATAAATATAAACATTAAGATAAATAATGTAAAAATAATAAGTCAAAATAAAGTAGATCCCAGTAAACATTTATTCAGCTTGATGACAATATTCAGTATATTCCAGTCAGTATGATAAATGCGAGAAAGATTACCGCACAATAATAATGTTATCTGGATTATATTGTTTTCATAATCGTTATGAGGTAAAATAACAATTTAAATAAGATTTCTTTCATCGTCCAGCCCTTGAATCAGCCCTTGAACGCCTTCTAGTTCCCTCATTTACCCCCAAAATCCTGCCAAGTCAGAAAGGTGTTCAGCTAGCGAGCCTCAAGACTCAGATTCCCGTTTATGTGAGGCTCCAAAAATGTCAACAAACAAATACTTAACATCTGCAAAGAGAGTCGAAATGGAAAAACTCCTCCGATGTCTCTCTCTTTTTTTTATGAGCTTTCTAATTTATGAAGAGGAATGCACTAGTGTGCCCTTCTCTCTTCTCAAGTACAGGCATGAGCAGCTCCAATAGGTAGCATAAAAGCTCTTTAGCTGTCTAGTGGAGTAGATTACTGGCCCTACCGTTAAATCCAGCTAGAGACCCCTAAGTGAGCATTATCAGTATGGTGCAGCATGCTGCCTCCTCTCTCTCTCCCTCTCTCTTTTCCTCTCTCTTCCTCATCTCACCGGCACTTTGTGCAGTGAAATTTCTCAGTGTGTGATGGTAATGGAGAAAGATGGCGTGGAGGTGGGAGGGGTCTGACGGATGGGGGCGAGCGTTTGAGTGAGAGATGATGCGCCGCGGGAAGAGATGTCCCTGCAGTCGCGAGAAGGGAAGATTGACACAGGATGAGATAAAGGGGGAGTAAAGGGAGGTGAAGATGGAGGGATACGCTCTCCGCCACCACCCATATATGCGCTTGTTAATTCACTCACCCCTCCACTTGAAGCTGCAGGTCACTCTGAGTTATAGCCGACACCTTGAGCGTGATATTTATTTGATGCTGAATGCAACATTAAATCAGCCCCTCTCGGGCACAATTGATAACCTTTAATGTAGCTTGTAATACTTTTTAACTTGTGATAATGTCATGTAGCATGTCTGATCGCAGCCCCATTGTTTGCCTTCCGTGAAAAATTATTCCCCTGGAAAAAAAAAAAAAAGACAGAGAAAGAGGTTTTCCATAAGCTGCTGCTCCAAAATCAATAGTGCGCTGTAAGGGGTTTTGTTAGAGGAACTCTTATGTAGCTGTAGAGCAGTGGGAGGAGGAGGGAGAAATGAAATGTAGAGCATGTCTGGGCCCAGGGTACAGATAATTGTTAACCAAAGATTACATAATGGCTAAGTAATGTAAACAGAGAACCACATGCCAAGTTAATGTTCTCACAGGCCGGGATGGAAGGGTTTCATGCAGCTTTCTGAAGCAGGCTCGACAAAAAATGTGTGTGTGTTCCTCCTCAAGCTCTGTTCATTTTCGCCCCGCGGTGCTTTAAACATGGCCAGACATCCTCTCTAAGCCATCCGGCGTGTCCTCTCCGAAGGTGTATGGCAGCGTTCGGGGGCAACTGCGAGGGCTTGTTAAGGGTGTCACAGGAGCTGAGAGGAATGTCATCCTTTGGGCTCTCCGAGGTGCTTGTCACCTGCCAAATCAATATCTTCCTGCTCGGGTTACAGCGCCACACACACACACACATGTGCACGCTAAACTGCAATATCCTGGTGGTGATGGGATTGGCAGTTTCCCTGGGAAGAGGCGAGCTTTAACACGTGTTTGTGTTTCTGTTGCAGAGCGCTCCAGTTTAATGGCTGGCAGGTAGAGAGCCGAAGAGCGACAATCAACATGAACTCGATTCCGTCGATGGACAGACACATACAGCAGACCAATGACCGTCTGCAGTGTATCAAACAGGTGAGAGACACGTGAGTTACATAAGGGAAACGGATCTATTGCATGTGATGCAAGTGGGCAGATATACGGTTAAGTGCATTTATATAATTAGAGTTCTTGAGGTACTTTATTTTGAAAAACTTTATACTTTAACTCCTACATTAACATATGGTGACAATGTTCCTCCATTACTATAATCTCATAGCTGTAGCTGTTAGTTTCTTTGTACATGAAGATTTTGTATGTAAAACATGAGAGAAACTGACTAAAAGCTACTTTTTTTAATTGATAACGATGCATTTTTACAAGAGTTTTAGCAAGAGTTAGTTAGTTTTCTGAAACCATAGAGGAAACTTTAATCCACTATATTATCAGAGCAGTAAAATTCCCAAACTCCATGTACGTGGTTTTCCTTGACAGTGACCATATCACAAAGTGGTGTAAGTAGAAGTATAATGTAGTAGTCAGACTCGGCTCCACCTGGACTGTGTACAATATCAAAAATACAGCTAACTGGCTGACAAACAAACCTTAAAAAATAAGTACACGACCACTTGCCCTGTCCTGGAAAAGCATCTTTTTTTTTCTTGATCATCACCAACACCGTGTTTTTCAACCCTTTTCCCCCATTACAAGTACTTTTACTTTGATATTTAATGCTGCACTTTCGCAACTATGTAAAAATACACTGCCGCAGGACAGACTGTTGTGTAAACATAGATTATGTACAGTGCTGTTATTTGGCATCTGGGCTCTGACCTCGTCATTCCCTGCAAGGAGGCTCAGCACAGCAGGGACTGACGGTAATAACTTCCCCTCCAGGAGAATGTTGAATCACAGCCTCCTGTCAGTGCAGCGTTCAGGTGAGCTGCAGCAAACTGACAGCGTAAGAGCAGGGCCGTGACGGAGGGCTGGATAATACTTCTTCCACCGTTTGGTACATATGTGATGTTAAAAACAACGGGAAAATCTAATCTGTATGAATCCAGTTCAGGTCATTTCATCTTTTGCAAATGATTTTAAATCGGTTCAGATTGGACTTTTTCAACTATCCATCCATCTATTCACTGTACCTAACCAATTATCTGAACTGGGACATGAGAGTCTGACTTTGAACGAGAGACGGGGGCAGGTCACATAGAGACAGACAACCAATCACACTCTTATTCACACCTGCAGACACTTAAGAGTCACCAATTAAATCTGAGCTGCATGTGTTTGGACTGCAGGAAGAGCAACATCATAGAAAATGTTATAATATAATCTGATAATTTCCTATGTGCAGAAAAAGGACACTGATACACTCATAAAAATAGAGCAATATCATCTGCATATAGAGTGATGCTCATAGGTACTAATGTTATATATGTAGAGTTAATGTATAATAATATATTGTGCCAGTGGCTCAGTTAAGAATATTAGAAATATAGTGGTGATAAGGGTTTCTGAAACTATATTATTAGCTGTTACCTCTGCCACTTCCTTCCTTTGTGGGCATTTTCTATCCAACTTTTAAAAAAAAAAGATTTCTATAAAGCTTAAACCATTTTTGACACAATTTGACATATGGACAGATGTTTCATTTCCATGTTTGTGGGATCTTTTTATATTGGGCTGGTTGGAAAGTAGGAAGCGAACACTAAGTTTCTAAGTTTATGAGTGTACACATACTCACGTTTATGGCCAGAAAGCATCTGAGTCCCCCTGTTTGGCCACAGTTAAGTGACTAATCTGTTACTCTCAGGACAGTGGTGTGACTCAGGTTACTGACTGAGGTCAAAGAGCGGAGGCTCCCCTCCCTCCCCCATCATCACCCTTCTTTCTCCCTCCACCACGGCTGACTCCCAGCGAGTCCTTTTGTTCTGCTCTCCCCACCGTTTACTGCGGGACGAATCTCTGGCAGAATTAAACAGACATACTTGTGTAACCCCGGGCTACAGGGCTCTCTCCCTTTGATCTCTTTTCTTAACTGACGGCCCGTTTTGTTTCTGGGCTCAGTGCTCAGGGTCCACCTCCTGAAAAGTACATCAGGAGGCCTTTGGGACAATGTATGGGGCTCGCACTTAAACACAAGTGCGGACGTGGCAAGTTGTTTTTACCCTCGGCAGGGAGTTCCCAGCTATTACCGAGAAACAGACAAGGTGAGGCAGATAGCAAGACGGGGCGAGTGTTTAGGGAGCAAACAGAGGGAAGCCCCTATGTGTAGAGCCAAGCTTTGATGTCCTTAAGTAATAAGGTAGAGAGAGGTAAACACTCTCAGTCTGCAGTCTGGTGCCGTCTTCACAGCAGGATATTAAATATTCAATACCCCCTCCTTCTTTAGTTGTATGGGAGGTGAAATTGGATCTATTAATGCACTGTATTGCTAATAGCTAATGAATTATTCTGTAAAGGAAGTTAACAGGACAGGAAAAGGGATTTGCGTCTGTCTGACACAAAAGTGTAAACAATTCAAATGTTGCGGGGTTAAATGTATTAACCCCCGCAAGGCAAAAATTTAAACAAACACGTCCCGATGTGAGCGGCCGGGGAAGCAGCACATGGGTAAACATGCCAATTAGAGAGATCCATGGCATACAAGGAGGCCTCCAGTCCATCTAATAAATGGTTAAGCGCCGGGTCATTTCAAACCAACCAGTAAGAGCCAGCACCCTGCTAATAGAGGCAGCTTTGTGCGGCAGACAATCAGGGTTTGGAAGGCCCGCATAATAAATACCATTTATGTCCTGCCAATTAGACTAGCAGTGAGCCCATTCAGCCGGCCGTCTATTCTCCTCCCCGCACACAAAGATGATCATCAGGGGAGATCAGAACAATTAACTCACTATCTTCTCCCCCTGCTCCCCATTGTCCAATATCCAAGCCATTAAAATAATTAAGGAAATATTGTAAACCAATCCAGCTGTTTGCTTTAATTGAAAGTGTGCACATGCTGAAATTTGGCATCTCGAAGGCAATGCGGACGAGGAGCAGGAATATAAATGAAGCCTCCTCCATTGTGTTGTTGTTTTCTGGAAGATGTGACATGTCTGTCTGAATACTCCCAGCCAGTGCAGCGGACAGGAGAACAAATTGATTTTGTTGCTCAAATGATAAATTACTGCAGAGCGTGATGATAAAGTAGAGGAAATTGGAATCTGTCAGCCTGATTGAATCATGGGTTGAAAGTTAAATCAGAAATCATTACGGTTGTAATTTTTAAATTACCATCCTGTTGTGAAATTGCAATAATGTGATTTATAAACAATAACTAAACCTAACTGTTCCTAAACTATAAGACAGAGTTATTTTTTCCACTCCAATAAACTAATTCAGACACTTAAAATGTAATTATGTCTGGATGTCCTGTTGTTTTTACGTAACCTTCACCAAGTGGTTTGTGTACCGAACCTTAACCAAATGTTTTGAAAGTGTTTTTCAATCTGCCACTGCCACAAGTGTGCAACATGTTTCGGTTTTAATGTGTTTGCATTGTGTTTAAAGCAGCAGCAGTCACATGACACAATGAGGATGAGGTTTAAGAGTTTAATGAGTTTAAGAATCACTCAAATTCAACATATTTATGGTTAAAATGTCTCAAAAAGGCATTAATTTGACTGATTAATTGGCCAACTTATTAGTTAGCTACTGATTACTAAATAAACAGTGGGGCTTAATGACAAAACAGGGCTTGTTATCACCAATTTTGATATATTTTTTATATTAACGCTTAATTAATTAATCGCAAATTAATCAGCAGTTTAAACAATATTGAAATATTCCAACCTTGATTCCAAAAAAAGTTGTCAAAAATGTAATTTACACAAATTTACAACCATTTGATAATTCAAAGACTTTTTTAAAAACACGATAAACTTGTTTTTTTTGTAAATATACAATCTGATTTCTAAATTTCATGAATTTGGTTGCCTGTACCTCCCTGATCCTTTCTAAGTTGACAAATGAAGAAGCTGTGTTTGTTTCCTTATGATGTTTGCAGCTGGTGCTAAATACCTCAAGGGAACATACCTGTAACTTTTTACAGCAATATAAATATGTTTGCTTGTTTAACCTCCACGCAGACAAGGGTGTTTTAAAAAAAGATACAAAAAACAGTTATCTGATTCCACCGACAAACACACAGTTTCTCAGTGGCAGTTTGTTTTCCTCTCGCGTCCTCGAATTGCACCGTTGTGAACACTTTGGGGAAGATGGGTTCCGCGATACTGCTGGTATCTATTTCAGAGACAGTATTTTCCCTCTCACTGTGGGGAAGCCAGTTTGCTGTCAGACTCTCCACTCAGTGATTCGTACAGGGGCTTGGCGGAAACTATGAACTCTCCTCGCCGCAGGAGCACTTCCTCAAACTGTAAGCGTCAATATTTCAAGATAAACTGGAAGACAAGCCTCTCCGTGCTGCTGCTGCTGCTGCTGCTGCACTGGCGATGCAGCTGTTTTTGTCTGTGTTCTTTCCAGGGTTAATTGTCTCCATTAATATGTTTTCAGTGCTCTGGGGCGTCGCTGAATAACAACAGCAGCATAACCAAAAGCTGTGATTTTGAAAGAGGAAGGGAGTGCGCGCCAGTTCGCGTGCGCTGTCACATTCAGTTTAGCTGCAGATGTGCAGATCAAGTCGTTTCCAGACGTGACTACAGAGGATGCTTGTGTCTGAAGAAAGCTGTGTTCTCAGAACACTGCGAGTCCTGTCCGTCTTTGTTTCCCTCGAACTGAGCCGAGCTTTTACTGGAGTGTAAATGTTGGAGGATCATTCTCACCCAGGGGACGGGGACAGGGAGGGAGCGAGGGGTCTCTTGGCCACTAGTTTAGGTTTGATTGGTGGGTTTTGGCCGGAGTAGGGGGAACATCTGTGGCGTGGCAGTGCCAAGCTCTCCATGTGACAGCCACACTGGTGGGACCAATTGTTCTGAGTGCAAAGAACAGTAATCACTTCAAGCCCAAGTGTTGGTGGTGTGTTTTCCCCCCTCTCCCCTCTACATATCCTCCCTCCTCCCCCCTTTCCATCCTTGGTGTGCTGATTGCGTGTGTTGTCTAGCTTCCAGACTCATCTAAATTTAGCATCTGTGGATGTTTCTCCAGGAGACTTTATCCACTGGTAGAATTTACATGCTCAGCAGCCCCACCACGTCTCATCCTAGTCTCTCAAAACAAAGACAAGCAGGGCGAGTGGGGAACAGTCTCGGACAGAACATAAAATAAACAAGACTGGTTTCATCCAGCCCTTGTCAAACGCCGGCTTTGTAAATTGATATGAAAGCTGCCTTATCAAATCCTGACCTCTGCTGCCCCCTAAAGAGCAAACAACAAAAAAGCACTGCGAGGTAGTGGCTGCACCGCTGTCACTTCCCCTTCTCTTTTTCTCCCTGACAGTGAAATCAAAGCACACAGACGTGTTAAGAAGGCAGCCATTCACTTTAAGCTGACAAACCTCTCTATTTACCTTTGATGCCGTGGAGTGGGAGTCCATTTGTTCCTGGTTTGTACAAGTGCACTGCAAAGGCTTGTGCGCATTATCTCTCCAAAGGCATAAGATTACTGGGGAGTGGAGGTGGTGTGTCTCCCCGTCTGTGTATATAAAGTGATTCGCATTGAGGTTTGAAAGCTTTTAGAGAAGAAATGGCCAACAGTGAGTCCAGTGTGGTGACCCAGTGAGGCCCATTTTTCAGTTTCTTTTGCCGCTCTGCATGTAAGACAGACAGCAGGGTGAGTGAGTGGGCTAGCTGGCTCCAGTTGGGGAATGAATGCCATAAAGGGGTACCTGTAGGTCAAGGAGCTGGTTGTCAGATAAAGTCACAGCACAGCTCAGGGCCGGCTGTTGAAATTAGGGCTTCCTTGGCTATTCATGCAGCCATACGGGGAGATTTATTGCACTCAGTGGCGAGGCAGTGCTACAGAAACCTGGGGAGAGTGAAGGGGAAGCATGGCTCTGATGGTGACCTGCCCCTTCAGCGCTGCACATTAATACTTCAAAGCTGCAACACAAGAGATCTGCAGTGTAATAGAATCAATTTTGGGGTATGTGGTCGTAAAAACGCTGTCTTCTTTTAAGCCACTCTGAGTGCTTTTAATTATTCATCATGTTATTGGCGTGGTCCTTGTTTTGGTGACAAGTGATTTTCTCTCTCATAATCCATCCGTCCATTTTGCTGCAGCCTCTATCATCTTTTGGTGCACTATTTCTTATCAAAACTTTCAAATTAAAACATTTCGACCTTTATATATTTCATTGTTTTAGTTTTGTGACTTATTTAGGTTGTTTTTTTATCCTATCTTACTATTCTGATTCATTATAAACCAATAAATGAATGAATTTATGGCTAATATAGCCAAAATGTCGATTCTGTTTCTGAGTGACCTTTCAGTGTTACTGGACTCTAACATTTTCCAAATCTTTCCCCATTTTGTCCCTCCAGCACTTACAAAATCCAGCAAATTTCCAAACAGCAGCGACCGAGTTGCTGGACTGGTGTGGCGACCCCCGAGCCTTCCAGCGCCCCTTCGAGCAAAGCCTGATGGGATGCCTAACGGTAAGTCGCCAGTAACGACCCCCCTCCTCTACAGTCTTGTATTCGAAGGTTCAAGGACAATGAAAACGCAGCTAAAACAAATGCTGCATTGGCTCTTTTCATAACTCCCGCAGGGCTACGAGGGAACTAATGTTTAGCTGCCTGATCTTCACTGAGGTCGCTGGAAAATAAAAAAGTATTTCACCCTGTAAAAACTACTGAGATTTAGTCACCTCTCAGTGACTTCAGTTACAGTTTGTGCTGCGGCTCATGAAATCAGCACACTGGAACTTGAAAAGGAGAGCAAACCATCCTCAAACCACAAAGCAATCAGTGCTTTAGCGAAATACAGTTACAAAGACCTTAATTCCCACTTAAATGCCTAGGGGCTTTTGATTAATTGAATGATTAGTATCCCATGGCATTTGACAAAAAAAAGAAAAAGATTTGAGTGTTTTGAGACTTATGCTGTATACAAAGAATGATTTAAACCTAAATTAAATTGATATAATATGACAAAATCTCACACTTAACTGTTGAAAGAGGTGAATATTCACTTGTAGCCTGAAGAATCCCTTACTCTCTCTCTCTCTCTCTCTCTGTTATAAAATAAAATAAATACAAAATAAAATAAAAATATACCTAATACTAAACACAATAAAACAGTAAAACAAGCAAAACATTTCATGCAGTACAACAAAATAAAAAACTACTAAATTAGTGAAAAAAAATGGGTTTAAAAAAGTAATTTAAAAGACGAGACAAAGTTAGCATTTTTGTAAAATGTCAATTAAAACCATTCCTGAGTCAGTAAACTACTGTCCAACACTAATTTTTCCCCAGTACAATATGACTACGCAGCTTCTGTTTCTTGCTAGTCGTAATCAATGTTAGCAAGTGTAGCTAGCTACAACAAAGCTAAACAGCTAATTAGCTGTCAGTGGAGCTGTATTTTGGACTTTTTTTTGTTTAAATAGTATTTGAAACACACTTAACCTTTAGAGGCACAATATAACAGTGTTTTATCATCCAAAATGTCTCAATAATCAGCTTATGTAGCATATGTTGTAAGCGTGTTAGCTTAAATTACTGACAGCTAACGTTGCTGTTGTGACTGTTTAGCTGTCCACATTTTAGCGAACGTACAAGTGTTTTGGACATGCCAGGCTTATGGACAGGGAGATAATTTTTTAAGAAGTTTCTATGGATTGTGGTGCCTTATCTGTTTTGTTTTGCTTGTTTTTGCCATGTGGCTATCGACCACCATCGGAATCCATTGCATCTGTTTTGAATCCAAGCTAACTGATAACACAGCTGCCATAAAGGAGCAAACTACAAACTTTTAAAGCCCCCAGGCGGTGACAAGGCTATTTCATAGATTTTTTAATAGAGTATTTCTTCAATAAAAAACCTCTGTGTCAATGCAGACAGGAGAGCTAATAAATGAAGAGATGACTGTCTGTCCTGTGGATATTTTGGGCCAGGAGACAGAACAGACAGTCAGGCAGAACAATGGATGGACTGCAGACGTGCCACTCACCTGTCACCTTGGGCCATTCTGTGCTTTAACATGCTCATTTCCATACCGCCTCCAGCAGTAGATAAGAGATACATATAGCTCCTGTTGGGTGCAATTTGTAACCCCGCCGAGTGAGCGTGGCTGCAGCAAGCGAGGGAGCCCGAGAGATTTGTACTTGAGCACCGCGGTGAAACCGCTCTGACACATCCCTCCATTCAAGTGATTGTTTGTGTTACTGCTTTAATGTGCAGCAGCAGGTGCCTTTTCCTCCATTTCGCCAATTCAATTTGTTTCCTGCCGTGAAAATCTCAAGGCTTTTCCTTTTAGTTTATGGGTTGTATAGACCTTAGTGTGAACCACACTGGGAGGGAGCACAGAGAATCTGATGTGATTGTGAAATTACCCGGTCTCAGGCTGTAATGGTAAACACTTCACCCTGTTGCCTGCATGTTTTATATCTCACTGCTGCCTCAATGTTGGCATTTGGCGATGTCAGACAGGTGGCTTCACTGCAAGAAAATCATCTTTCACAAACAAGCTAAATATTGTGTCATCAAAAGAAATTTGCTATGGTATCAAACAAAAGCCTGCCAGTAGGGAGAGCAAAAATCGCATCATGCGATTTCTTAAAATAAGACTTAAAATCAGCTCACTATGAAACATAAAAATTAAAAAATGTATAATTTAAAAGAGAATATGGAGTCATAGGCATACCATATAAAATAATCAAAATGTAAAATAATAAGAAAATAAATGTGGACATACAAGGACGAAATAAATAAAATAATATGGAAATAAAAAATGTGGAAATGTTAGTAGGAAAAAAAATCAATAATAAATAAGGACATATACAAATAACAAAATATTAAAAGAACACACGCATCTGCTTTTATATTCACATTTATTTGTTTATTTATTTATGTACTTATTCTACATATTTTTTTTAAAATATTTATCAAACATAAGTTACTCTTTCTTGTATATAATTTTACATTTTCTAATTTATTTTTATTTTTTATTATGTAAAATAATGTATTAATTTCTATCCATTTATTTTTCCTTATTCCTTCCATATTACTTCCACTTTTCTCTATCACCAACATTTATTTTCTTTATCTATAACATATTTTTTTTTATGGCACTTAAATAAAGTTTTTTTTTACATTTAAGGCCAAATGGATTATAAAGCGTGAAGACCTAATAATTTCTTGCACGCTGCTTTAAACAGAACAGAATATAAAGTTTGAGTGACGTCTATATGGTAGACAATCCACCGCCACCACTCGTCTGACTGCGTAATTTAAGTCCTGAAATTAGAACTACTTGTTGTAACTTCTTACACTAGAATTACAATTTAGCAAAATGTCGCTCACAAGTTTAGATTCTAATTAGACAGCCTATACTCGTATATCTTCTTCTTAATGGGGGATTCCTATAAATAAAGGCCAGATATACATACTCTGTTTTGGTGTCACGTCAAGACTATACTTACAGGAGATAATGATATGGTGCAGAGAGCCGTGTTCAGCTGTGCTACCTCAGGGCTTGTGCTGAACTTCAGATCGTGGCTATGAAAACCAGGCGGGGCGAAGAAACCGTCTCTCGTGAGGCACGTTGGTCCACACGGGCTTTAGTATGTCCTAAAGGTCCAAATATCTCGAGCGGGTCTCTTTGAGCTGATAATGGCGATGGTAAATCAAAGCAACATGTGCAGCATAAGGGTGATTTACATCACCTCCTGTGGCATGTGGATGTTTCTCTTAATGTTTCCTCTCAGTGGGTATCGCGGCACCAGAGGCCACGTTTTGTCCACCGACTCATATGGAACTGATAAAGTTTAGCGACTTTATCCTTTAAGTTGAACCGGATCTTTGATGCTGCCGAACTTATGTAACTGTCAGAACAGGGAAAATGTCAGGAAAAAACATGAAGTCCTTGATGGGTTTAGGATGGCTCAGTGTATGGACGCACTTATATCTTAAAAATCTACATTGAACACCAGTTTCAGAGCAGAACTGTCATCCGCGCCGTGTCTCTCTTTCTCTCTCGCTCTCTGTCCACTTGTACTCTGTAGGTGTGCACAGTTGGAGTGAGTTTCGATGGTTTCATCGATGCTCCGTCTCTGAAACTTTCTCTGGGTTGAATCTTTTCAAAGAGCGAGAAAGTGGTGCATTATAGAGGCTGTTATAGGTGCAGTAGCACTCAGGCCATTCAGATGTTTTTGAGGATTCTTAATCATTTAGGTTAACGTTTTTACTTCAAATAGGCTTTACGATGTCCCTGTAGCAAGTTCATGATTATTCTGCTAATTATTTTATATGACTATAGTTGATCTCTCCCTCTGCCAATGATTGCAAGTTGGAGACACCAATATGCAAATTAGCTGATAGCATCATTTGTACCAAAGTCCTCTAAAAAAAAAAACAGAAAAAGCCCTTTTGGTGCATATCTGGGGATTTTTTTTATATAAAAACATTGAATTTTTACTATTTTTACTTTAACTTCTGAATTAGAATGATTAAAATCAGGCACAAAAATCCATCTTTAGTTTGTCTCTAATACAAATTATAAACAAGTGCTATTTAAAGGATTTTGCAGCCTAAGAGTAATGCACTCTTCTGTTTAGAAGATCGTCAAATTGGCATTTTTGTGTCCTTCTCTCTACAAATAAAAAAGTAAAATAGATCAGAAAAGCAGGATAAAAACATTAGTTAAGCTATAAAACCTCCCAAAACCCTGCATGATCTCTAACTCTTTAAAAGTCTTTGTGTCGTTGAGTGAATTCTCAGTAGGAGTGAAGCTCTCACTATAACAGAACAGACTCTGTGACTTTGTCCTGACTGAGTGCTGCATGCTGTCGTTGTGTTCAGGTGGTCAGCCGCGTAGCAGCACAGCAGGGCTACGACTTGGACCTGGGCTACCGGCTCCTGGCCGTGTGCGCTGCCAACAGGGACAAGTTCACTCCAAAATCAGCAGGTAAGACCAGAGTTTTCTCAACCGCCGTCTCAGGCCATCTGGCCATGCTGGCCTGTTTGGGCTCAAAGTTCCTGCCTGCATTCTTGGCAGCATTTCATGATACCCACCCATTGCGACTGGACTGTTTAAGATCCTGATACTAAGCACTGCAGACCTGCCTGTTTTTGGACGGCAGTTCAAATGGTTTGTTTAATTCATAACTTTTTAGGTTAATTATTGGAATCTTGCAACGATTAAAAGCGACAAATGGTTTATTTTTAAGTCTCTCTGCACGTAAAAAGTCCAACCATCTTTTTCTTTTGTTTTCAACAAAAATAGTCATGCAAAGTACGTTTTCCTTTCCCCTCTAATATCTGCATAAACTTTGACTTCTTTATGTCACATCTCACTTCCAAACTTCACAACATGGAGCGCAATTTGGTTTCACCTCTGGAGTTTTAAGACAAAGTGCATTCAGCAGAATACTCCATTTGTCACATGCGACAAAAAACTACTTTATCAGTGACGATGAGTTGCTGTTTTCACACCGCACCGTCATCTTGCTCCAGTGATGGATTATTGGGACAGATGTATACTGCTAAATGTTGTTATCAAGCTGGCAAAAAAGCATGCTGAAGCACGACGGGAATGAAGATGTATCTGCTGTCAGCAGCTCGGAAGATAACAGGAATATTTTGTACTCCTTTACAGTTTTTGATTTGTGGTTTCCACCTGTCTTGGGTTATGAGGAAAGCGAGTTTTGTGCAGTTGCTTCTGTGCGCTCGGCCTCTCCGCTGAGCCTTCTTAAGTCGACTAGGACATGAAAGTCAGAGCCACATATTGTTTGAATCTTCACTTGTGTTTGCCTTTTCTGATTTACGGCGCCCGTGGTTTTATATGTGGCAATATGAGGCTTCAAATCATGCAGTGTCACTCTTATGTCAGCCACGAGAGGGGAATCATTCTCTGCTTGCAATTAACTTATACTGCCAAATGTTCTAATTCTACTTAATGCTAAATCAAATCTCAGGCCCTACTTTATGGGCTTAGATAAGATTGCCAATTGATTCTGTGTCTGAATAATTTCCTGCAACAGTAGTCATTTGGAAACCAGCAAGTACTCCAGTCTAGGCAGCATCCCAAAGTGCATTTCATGGACAATTATGTACCTGTATATGCATGAGTATTTTGAGAGGCCTGTGGAAAGAGAGAGACAGTCAATGGAAGCCACTGAGGAGGCTGCAAAGCTTCCAGAAGCTCTTTAGAGCGGAGGCCCCAGTCGAGGAGGTTGTTAAGGCGGAGAGAAAGCCCTCTCTGGCAGCCAAGGGAGACGGCTCTTAAACGACACTCCCACAGGGCCCCAGGGGGCCGGACTCGCTCCCCAACATCCTGCGGGGCCGTTGCCCAGTGACGGGGGAAGGGAGTGAGTCACATGATGGGGCCAGGATGGCGGCAGCAGGTCAGCCATCCAAGGAACAAATCTGAGAAGCTAAACCAGGACAGAAGATGAGGTGAATTTTCTGCTTAATTGAATGCAGCGTCCTGTGCTTGATGGTCTTTTAGCCGAAATGTATTAAACCAAATCTGACGCTTTTCCTGGATGTCATCCAAGTTTTTTTTCTAAATTCTCAGCTAAATACGACAGTCTGCCATTTGTTGCATAACAAGCTTTTTTATTGTTCTGGATACAGACAGCTTGAAACTGTTCCACCTTATGTTTGTTCCTTATCTCTGCTAACAAAGGGGCCTGTGTAGCCCAAAGCCCGGGAGTTTTTCTCAGAAGGAAACACTAAAAAAAAAGTGTCCAGGGAGCATTTGAAGCCAAATCTTACACTTATAACTACTGGCCTGCTCAGCCACGTCGTGCATCTTGTAATCTGCTCTGAAAATCTATGTTGGAGTAGATGGGAGGGGGCAAGATCTCTGGTGGTTACGAGCGGGGCTGTCTGCCTCAGAGGACATCAGGTCAATGGCTGAGCGCTAATAAGTAAATCAGATTTGGTGTCCCATTTTAACCAGGCCTAACTTGTCTTGGCTCTGACACGCGGCGTGGTCCAGCTATTACATTTCTGTTATGTCATCTAAATTCCTCTCCCGAACATGGGAGAAAATTGAGGGGGAAATTGCGCTGAAGGGAGGACAGGGCTGATTTCAGCAGTAGGAAATCAATGTTCACAGTCAACTTACAGCTGAAACAGGTTGTAGCTTTGACAAATGTATTCATCATGAAACGCCTCCAACAGTTTAAGACATTAGTTTGTTCATTTCTTTGTAAGAAAAAGACATTGTAATGACACAGCAATATGAACCATCCCGCCTGAGGAAACTTCATTATCACCTCCTATTTATCAGTCAGGCACCTGGATTCTAGCAAAGTGAGCAGTTTAGAGGTGAGGATGTTGGCTCAACACATGGTGTAATTTAGTGAATTGTACTCTAATAGATGTACTCAGGGGGGATCGGCCGGTTGCAGCCCTTTTGCCTTTTTGCAAGTGGCCCACAATGCTGGTGCAGAGCTGGGGGAGGGTCGTCTGTCTGCTAGTAGTGACCTCTTTGTGAAAGAGATTAGCCTGCTCTATTAATCTGTGATTACTTGGACTGTCTTACCGCGGGGCGAAGCCACGCACGTGGAGCGAGTGGCGACATCAAAGCAGGGAGATCACTCGCTCGGTGTGGATAAACTCATCAGGGCCTTCCTTCTCTCCCCATCACAGGGTACATTACAAGCCCTGTAAGGCCTCTTTCATCAGGGTCACTCCCCTCCTGCAGGATGGTTCAGTCTGGCTTCAAGAGCGTCGACAAATCGCTTAATCACGATTTTTTTTTTTCCTCCAAGAGGGTCAGAGTAGCACATTCCCAATCGTTTGCGCCTCAGCAAGCTCTTGGAATTCCTCAGCTCTAAAGAGTGAAAGGAGGCACCAACTTATAAGAGAGGGGGACCGGTCCAAGTTCCTCAGCCCATTCTCTGTGTAGCAAACGCCTGGTAAACCGGCTATTCAGCAGGTAATTAGTTGGGCTTCAGCTCTCCCTCTGTCAGGTTTGTCCTGACGCTCGTTTTACACATGCAAGGCTGTTTTCAAGTTTGATCAAAAGGCTTCGTGGGTTGTAGTTAACGGTGTCAGCATAATCAAAAAAACATCTCAGAAACAGAGTTCATCCTTCGTTTCAAGTTGTTGTTTTGTGGAGGTTTTGACTGTAGTTGTGTAGGAAGAGATGCTGTGTGTGTGTTTGCAGGTGTAGAAAAGTGAAATCAGCTTCATCCCGACTTGTAAAAGCACAAATCTGTCTCAAGAGGACTCTTAAATTTTCTGTAGAGGCCGTGATGGCCAAATATTCTCTGGGATGTTGAAATTTGATTCTAGATTCAGGCAACAGAAGCTTGTAGAAAAATATCCTGGTTTTGGTTAAAATTAGTACTTTTTTCATGTAAATTAAGTTGCATATGTCAGCTGGTTTCTTAACATAGGGCAGACTTTAAGTAAAGTTACGTAGCTTAACTTCTGTACTAACATAAATTGAGTCAACAATGATTTTTGGTGTTTACATTGGACACAAACATCTGTCTCCTCAGTGGAAGACCTGTTTATTTGTCTGTGTGTGGACTTTATTGCTCTTTATACTACATTGTATGACTGATACAATATCCAAACATACCACAAGTGCTGTTTAGACAGTAGGTCGTAAAATAAGAATTATCATTTAAAGAAAGTGAATTGTAACAGTAAGTAAATGTTACAGAAAGAGCAACATTCTCCTCATGCTTGTAATCATATTTCAAGTTCTGGACTATTTTTTAATGAAATATCCAAAGTCAAGAATGATGAAGAAAAGAAGACTGTCAAGATGAATGTTTTTCAAGTGTGCCGTCAAGCTTTTATACCAGAAGTGGCTGAATTCTTTATTTTGCTTAAGTGCCGATCTAACGTATGTATAATCTGAACTGTAGTCTGAAGTGCTGATCGTACATCCAGTGAAGTGGTGCTGAAGACGCAGAGGTCAGGCGTGTTGTCATTGAACTGTGGAAAAGTCTCCGCGTACACACACACACACACACACCGGCCTGAAGGGCTGTAATTTCTCTTCCCGGAGCTTTCCACACCAAAATGTTTTTTTAACTTTCTGTCCGTCTCAACATATAGTTTCGCTGCGGCTTTTCCTAAATAGAGAATAACACATTGTTGGTGGCCGAGTTTGACTGTCAGCAGCAGTTGAGAAATAAACAACCTTTAGTTAATCAGATTTAAATGCACATTTAACCCTTAATTTTCCACGCGTGGAAGCTTTATTTCAGACGGTGGCGAGGCAGCCGCGGCTCCTCGAGTGGTGTGAGCTATTATTTTAGTCACAAGTATGAATGTTCACTCACCCCGCCTGCTGTAATCACCTCTTTCTTTATAGTCAGTGCAGGTCTGTTGTATTATTTACAGGATAAAGTCAGACACAAACACAGATTTTTTTCAATCAGAAGAGCTGATATAACAGTTGTGGACTCGACTCGCAAATTTTATGACTTTAGACTCGACAAAAAGTCAAAAAAAGACTCGCAACTCGACTGACTTCAGCTGGATTTTAATATTTTTACTTGAAAATACTTCCCTCAAGCAATGTAATATGCTATGAAGGTGCAATATCAGCACTACTTTTGTTATGATTTATTCAGTTACACTTGCTTAAGAAAGTATTTATGATTATTTAAAATGTATTATATGATTTCTCTGTTGTTAGACAGATGTAGTCATATAAAAAAATTGTTTAAAACTTGCAAATCGATGACTTTATATTTATGATCCCCTAATTCTTGACATTATCGTTCAAAGATGGATTTATTTTCTTGATATGATTTTCTTTTCTAAAACCTCTTGCACTCCTGATTTTCTGAAATCTGAAGTTTCCTTATATTTACATAATATCCTTAAAGCTACAAGTTACTTTATTCAACCCCAGGATGCAATGTATTTAGAGGTGCAAAACTACATGAAATGGAAGTATTCTGGATGTATTTCTGCATTATTTTATACACATTTTCCAGAATTCAATGCAGTACATTTGAAAACTTTTTAGTCTCCCTTTAAAATCCAGTTAGATTGATTTGAAAATAGCTTCAGCGGTTTGTAAAGACGGACTCAAGTCCAGAGTTTACGAGGTGAAAGGCTTATTATATATGATCCGAGTGTCACAGAAGCTATAAATCCACACTGTGTCCACTTTGTGCCGTCGGTGTGTTTAACTCTATATGATCACTGCATGTGAAGGCTTCCAGCCAGCCATGATGGATGTGTTGACTTGCAGTCGGGGTTCAGGGCTGTAAGTCATCCGCCGTGCACTTAGCAGATAGTAAATACCAGGAGAGCAAATACAGACAGGAGAGAGCAGAGATAAGAGCTGTTGAGCTCGTCTGTCCTTCTCTGTAGTTGTCGCAGTTATTATGTCTGTGGCAGCAGGAGGTGATTGGTGGCATCTTCAGCTGCTCCGTATGGCTCTGCAATTTGCACTGCAACAAAATCGTTTGTTTGCATATACAAATTAATTTACATTATGCCTCTAATTGAATGCATGTTTTTTGTATTTTAACCACGGATTGGTGGAATCGACTTGCGGCTGGTGCTGTTATTTGCGGACCGCCTCAGGTGTTTTGTCTACCCACAGTTTACATGTTTTATACGTGTGTAATTATTTATCCAAAAGCTTACTGTGGCTCATGTGTGCTGAAAGACAAATGTGCTCTAATTGGCCCCTCCCTCTCTGATTCCAACCCTCTGTGCATCAGGAAGCCACAATACCCAGCCTCCTCCTCCTCCTCCTCCTCCTCCTCCTCCTCCTGATCCTCCATGCCCCT
>CAFUXE010001106.1:182915-266150 GCA_903364295.1 Serranus cabrilla
AAAAAAAAAAAAAAAAAAATTCAGGTGGTGCAAAACAGTTTCAAAGAGACACAAAGGGACACAACACATCAATAGAACTGATGCAAAATGATGCCAAAAATAGTCAAAACAACAACAGACAAAAAATTATCACAAAAAGACCAATACAGTTAGAAAATAATACAAAACAGGGAGACAGGAAATGATCCCAATCTGACACAAACTGGTTCTAAACAACAAAAAGAAGCTAATCAACTATAAAGCGTATGCAGGACAGGTGGTTTGGGCCTTTGTACGTCTGTGTTTCGGGGCCCATTGTGTCATAATCCGCCCGTGTTTCCAGCTGTAGTCTGAATCTTCCCCGTCTCTCCTCAGATACCTCACTCTGCAGGCAACGACCAGTCACACGGTCCTCTGCAGAGCTTACACGCATCTCCGCACCCTGGGAGCCAATCAGGGCAGCAGCTACACCACAGCGGGCCTCCTCAGCCGTCACGACAAGCTCCGCCTCCTCAGCAACAGCAGCAACAACAGCCGCCGGGCCCCAACAACCATCCTCACAGCGACCTGGCCTTCAACCCCTCCAGCAGTTTGGACAGCCAAGCAGGGTCGGACATGCCCGAGCCATCTTTAGACGTGAGTCCTGACGCACGGCAGAACATTTCAGTCTTTAATCATCTGTGTTTACCTCGGCGCCTGACTGAACCCTCCCTCCTTCCTTACAGCTTCTTCCAGAGCTCGCTAACCCCGACGAGCTGTTGTCGTACCTGGACCCACCAGACCTCCCCAGCAATAGCAACGACGACCTTCTATCGCTCTTCGAAAACAACTGAGGCATTTCAGACACAAAAACTTTTCTGACTGCCTGCAGTTTCCCTGGGCGGTCGCTCAGTACTTGATAAACACAAAGATGCACTCCCTTTCTCTTCTTCCTCTTGTACAGTTTTCATTGGCCAGCACACATTGACTGAAAGAGGTTAAAACTCCAAGACACGGCGGGTCCAGGGGGGTCGCCCCGCCCCGCCCTCCCACCCCGTGGCGACACTTTTGAACTGTGCAGCTATACTCAGTTGATTTTTTTACGCCACACACAGGTGTTTGTGTGCACATTAGGAACGTGTTGTAGCATTTTTTATTCTTGTTTTGTTTCCTTTTGAGAAGAAAAAAAGGAATTCACTGTATAAAACAGAAAAATAACTGTTTAAAAAAACAAAAGAAAAAAAAAACCTGCGCTGTCTGGCCAGTGTGCGCTCTGTCCATAACGTTATTCCAAACTGAGAGGCCGCAGCTTCCTGGTGTCACAGCTCCATTCCCTGACTGGTCTGGTTAGCCACACTGTTTTGTCCACCACACATCATTTAAAAGCACAAGAGATTTTTGGCAATGCAAAAAGAAAAAAATCTGTCTTTACAAAAGGAAATAAAAACATCAATTAGATAAGTCTGTCCTTGACAAAATGTTTTTTAAATCATTTTTAAAGATTTTTGGGAATGATCGGCTTTGTCTACAATTGTTATACATACATATTTTTGTCAAAAAGAGAATCTGCTTCCTCTGAGGGTTGACAGCTGGAACGGAGAAGATTTTGGCCCCACTAAAAGTTTATATTGCCTATCTATACTTCTACATATTGTATAGTAATCAACCTCCCGTGCAGAGGCAGTGGCTTTAACGGAAACGAAAGGTACAATATGAGAGATTAGCGTTCCCGTAAAGATCCTGCTGCATTTATTGCTTCCTGCTCCGACTCCCTTCCACGCCGTCTGCTCTGCATGAGCCCCGGTGTCGCTCTCGTCAGCATTTTTGCAACGTTGCATCTCTCTCCCTGTTAAATGATGTGCTGTTAAAGTAGTCTACAACGTGCATGTGTGCCAAGCCCTCGTCTAGTGCTGTTCCAAGTGGTAAAAAAAAAAAAAGATAGTGTGGTTTTTATCAGTTGCTTTTTTTGTTTGTTTTTGATTTCTGTCAGATTTAGTATGATTTATTTAACACTAACATTGAAGGGATAATGCTGATATCAGCGATACATTTCTCATGTATTTGCTGGATATACTGTATTATGTTTGTTTCTTGTTTTTGTTGCTGCATAATTAAAACTATCCATAAATCTTTTTTGGGAAACTGCTCACCAAAGTTAGAGGGATGAGAATGGAGAGGTTTGTGTTTGCTCGGTCCTGTGTGAGACTGCGAGTGTGTGTGTGTGTGTGTGAGTGTGAGAGAGTGAGTGTGTGATGGGAGGAAATATTGATTTCAAAGATATAGGGGAGGACATATACAGTTTATCCATCACTGCTGTTCAAGAAGTGGTTTTTAAAGCAGTATTGGTGCAGACCTTTTGCCACATTTGTTTTCAATTTCACTTTTTGAGAAGAGTGCTGTTCAGTATGCAAATGTATTATTTTTTAAGAAATGCTATTGTACTGTAAATATCATTGTGAATATTTTTGTATCATCTTGATAATGTTTGTCCTTTGATCATTAGTCGTCCGATCTAACAACGTTCGCTCCCAGACTCCCATCTAACCACTGACTTTGTTTGTAACCAGCATACGACAGCTGTCTCGCCTCCTCTTTTTGGGGGACGCCAGTCCAAATGTCTCATAAGCTATTTCCTGCAGGTCGCCGTGCTTTCTAGTCACTTTCCTCCCAGTGCACTCTGTCTCACACCTGTCGTTTACAGACAGGTGTCCCATTTCTATGTGCCCGCCGCGTCCCCTCCCCGCATCAGCTCAAGGTGATTGTGTAGCATCCTTTCAGTTCGCAGATGTCAAGCGCAATATTTTCTTCCACGCTCGGATGTATTTGATTGACAATGTTGTCTACTCATGAATTTATGTTAACATTTTATCAGTAATGGTTTTAAAAAAAAGACGTGGTATCAGCTGGCTTTCAGTGTAATTAGTGAGCTATGTGAATATCATAATTGTTGCTAATTGTCAATACACAGTGGTATTTTAAAGATATATCACAACCATATTTTAAAGAAATCCATGATATTGTTTATATTTTTGTTATAGAAAATGTGGCTTTTTTAAAAGCACGAGACCATATACATTTTTATCCCCTTTTTGTTTTTTGGTAAATTATTTTGTACTGGTTTTTCTTATTAATCTGTAAGGCTAGAAATCCAATTTCTTTCAACTGTAGCATTGTGCTGATTTAACCAACCTGGGTTTATGTATTTTAAACGTCATTTAAGAAATATTATTTGTTCCAGTTCAGCACACTGACATGTTGTTTCATATTTATGTCACAAAGAGACATCAAATGATAATAATACTGCCACATTTTCATTTTTTTACTGTCTGAATTGAAACTTTCCGTCAATCCTCAATGGAAGTCGCCATCAGTTCATATTTTGTTCTCACTTTTAAGTGTTGTTTCAGGCAGCACCCCAAAATTGTAGTTGCACAATCACAGTAAAGGGCCATTTCTCTGGGGGAAGTTGTTTAAAAAAATACAAATAAATTAAAAAAAATACAGAGAGGAAGGGCACGTTCATCATTCTGGCCTGGAAAGGATGTGGAGGGCAAGGCTAGATCAAACGTCCCAAGGATGCCTGTATATATGTAAATGAATATAGAGACATGTGAACAGAAATGTATTCATTTTCCCTGGGAATGTGCATTGTTTCTTCAGAATAATAAAAAGCTTGCAACCCCTCTACTGGAAGTGGCTGAATATGGAAAATGAAACTTGTTAGTTAGTGTCTGTGGGTATCTCTCAGCATTTTGTTTCCCCCTCTGTAATATACTTTCACCTCTTTTGTTAGGGGAACTGGGACAGCTATGTTTTACATGTAATATTTAGCCTAAATGTTCTAGTCTGTCACCTGCATACTCTGAGGTGCTAAAGCTAAAAAATAAAAAAAAATAAAAAGGTTACAGAGGGAATCGTTCAGTGGGAGGAAGGCGGTGGGAGGGACGGGTCCAGAAGATTGTAACCAAATCCATAGTTTGTACAATTTTTTGATATCATGAGCAGTTGGAAAAATTATACAATCTAAGGTGATTCATGCAATGTGGCCATTGTCTCTATTGTGTACATTGTATGTACAATCATTTCATATTCTAAACTGGTCAGAAAATAAAGGAACTAATTGTGATTTTTAGTCTTGCAGAACTGTATGTAGTTAGATGATGTGACAACCTAATATTTATCTAATAAATATGTATTCAGATGATACCTGTATGTCGCTGTGCTCTTGTCTTTTGTGCATCGTAGTGTGACGATTAGCCTGCCACAGGCTGTTTATCCACGCAGAAGGTGTAAATTATGGGTATCACAGTTGTATAGCTTAAGGTCAGCCGGCCCCTATAGGGAAATGAAATAAGCCCACATTAATTAACACAACAGAGGCTCGGTTTGTAACCCTGCTCACTGGAGGAACTGAGCAGCTATTGTGTGTCAAGAAGGAAATGAGGAAATAAAAGAAATTAAAATAAGTGGTGAGAAAAGAAGATTGCTGTCGTGGGTTTATAAGGAAACAGAAAAGGATTTAAAGGATTATTAATATGAATTCTTAACAAACTTCTTTAATACCAAATAATGCAAAAGGAGTAAGGAATAGACGTATTAGGCGGCATAAAATAGAAAACCCCTAAGTAAACTACAAGAAAAACAGTACTTAAATACAGAACTAAAGTAGATATATATAGATTCAGAAATGTAAATATTATTTATTGGACTATTCATTATTTGTATAAAATAAATATGTACATTTTTTTTATCATAATAAATAATATAAATTAATCTGAAAACTTCTCAGGGACACCCTGGCAGAGTGCCATGGACCCATAGATAATGAAAGTATGGTGAACCTTTGGGCAACTTTGTGAGACTTTTATTATTTTTCTAATATTATTTCACTTACTACTAACTTCAAAATGTTATTTTTAGTTTTTTTATTTTGTTGTTATTTTCTTGTTTGTATCACTTCTGTCCTTTATTTTTTATTTTTTTATTTTTAGGATTATATAATTTTATTTTACTTTTAAGTTATAAAAAGTGCCATAGAAATAAAGTATAAGTATATGTATATTATTATTATTATTAAAAGTATTACTTTTATTGTTATCATTATTATTATTATTTATATTTATTCATTCGTTTATTTCTTTTTGTTGTTGCTTTTTTAGTGTTTAGTTCACTCCGTATTATTTATGGTATTTTTGTTATCTTTCTCATCTAATGTTTGTGTTCCTTTGCCCTAAAGTTTGTCACTCTTCAATTACAGCATTTAAAAAAACATGGCTTCAATTCGCGTTTAATCTCGCGAGATTTCACCCGGCGTTGCTCTGAGATTGAGAACATGTACATCCGGTTGCGTGAGAAAAACTTCCTCCTCTCACATATGTAAGCGTGACACTTGCTGTCCGTTGCCGAACCGTAGCGAGCAAACTGAGCCACGTTATCTTGCAAAAATGTTAATTTTATCCAACAGGGTAAAGTTATGTTCTCTGGCGTTCACTGCCGCGCGCATGTACAGCAGCGGCCCCGTGACCGCCAACAAAAACCCCACAGTTTACTTTGACATTGCTGCAGACAACCAGCCGCTCGGCAGGGTAACCTTTGAGGTGAGAGCACACAAACATGTGTCTGTTTTCTAAATGTTTGCTTCTGAATTAATGGGAAAACGACAGCAGCTAAACACGTAAAAAACATGCTGACATTTTGTGTTATCTGACCGCATTTGAGTTTTCCCAGAGAACAACTTGTTCACATTTGACCCTGAGGCATTTTTGTTTTCCCTCTGCAGCTCAACGCCGACGTTGTGCCAAAGACAGCAGGTCAGTACAAGCACTTTGAGTGTTTCAATACATGCAAAAATAACTATTTATTGTCCTTTATTCCCAGTTTTACTCCTCTAAGATGTGGTTTTTAAGAACTTCTTATTTATTTGAACACATAGAAGAACTTGGAGATGCATGTACGATTACACTTTTGAAATTATTAAATATTTAAAAAGTTAAAGATAAAAACAAGAGGTACTACACAAGCCTGTGAAAATTATATCTCTAAAATATAGCTTACATTAAAAAAAAATCTGAATTAGTGCAAACAAAATCAACACAAAAAGGGGAAGAGTGATAAAAATAAATAAATACATATATTAAAATATATACGTTTAGCATTTCAGTGTATGCAATTTCCCATTTATACTCATATTCCCTGTTTTTTTTATTTATTTATCCAGTTAAACTTAAACTCGATTACATTTATTTTGATTAGGTTTCTTTTACGTCTGTTCCAGATAAGAGACACAAGGTACGACACAAGTCTGTGCAAATAATATCTCCTCAGAGAATTAAATGTGCAACATTTTTAGCGTCGACTAAGCAGCATTCAAAATAACTACATACATTAAACAAAACAACGAGAAAGGTGTATCAGGAATCAAACACAAAAATACATAAATAAAAATATAACCCTATTTTGATGAAATGGGGGAATAAAAACATGCATGGTGCACAAAAAGTGTTTTGTCTAATTGTGCAGAAATACTTGTTAATTAAGGGGCGGCTGTGGCTCAGTTGGTAGAGCGGTCGCCCACTGATCGGAAGGTTGGTGGTTCGATCCCTGACCATGGCAGCCTACATGTCGAAGTATCCTTGGGCAAGATACTGAACCCCAAACTGCTCCCGATGCTGCGTTCATCGGTGTGTGAATGAATTCCTGATGGTGGCAGGTGGCGCCGTGTAGGGTAGCCTCGGCCACCAGTATGTAAGGGTGAATGAGCGCAGTCTGTAGTGTAAAAGCGCTTTGAGTGGTCGCAAAGACTAGAAAAGCGCTATATAAGTACAGTCCATTTACAACCGAAGCTCATTTGCAAATATAATATCTGACTTTCGGTATCAACTCAACCTGAGCCATAAAATAACTACAAGATTCTTTTCAAATAATCCATGAAAATGTGTCGGAGAGTAGACCTTGAGGAATCTTCTGACCTGTGAGTGAATCTGACACAAATCTTCCTGGTAGAGAACTTCAGAGCGCTGTGCACGGGCGAACCAGGCTTCGGCTACAAAGGATCCATTTTCCACAGAGTGATCCCTGACTTCATGTGCCAGGTAGGCTCTCCTCTTTTCTCCTGTCTCCCTTTTGTTGTCGGGCCTTACAGCTGTTACAGTGCAGTAATGGAGGGATGTTTCTTTCTTTCTTTCAGGGTGGAGATTTCACGAACCACAATGGAACTGGAGGAAAGTCCATCTACGGATGGAAGTTTCCTGACGAGAACTTCAGGCTGAAGCACACTGGACCTGGTAAGCATCTCATTCTGCTTGATATCATTTGATACATTTTCCCTGGATATTGGACAGGAGCAAAAAAAACTGTCTTTGGGTTCAGAGGGTTTAGATTTATCTATTACACCTGTGAAAGAAAATGTGATTTCATGTAAACCTGGTTTGTCTCGCTCATTTTCACCACCAGGTGGCAGCATTATGCAAATAGTGTTGGAGGGATCTGTTACAGATTCATTTAGTGAAGTTCAGGATTATGATGAAATCTGCCTTTTTTCACAGCAGGAAATTTGACTCATCGTCGAAGAAAAAGCACAGGTGTTTCTAATGATATCAACACTGGCTTTTTTCTATTAAAGTGTCCTAGTAAGCTTTACAGTAAACCAGCTCGCACAATACCAGGAAGACTGGGAGATTTAAAAAAAAGTCGTCTGTGGCCGTTAGATTTAAATGAGCTGAAGTGTGAATGTCTATAGTCAGTTCTTCTGACAGTCCGCTCTGTGGGAATGTTTTGTTACTTGAAACCAAATGCATGACATGTCTTAAAATAATGACTTTTTAATGGTTGCATTGCAGGCATCTTGTCTATGGCCAACGCAGGACCAAACACTAACGGGTCCCAGTTCTTCATCTGCACCGCTAAAACAGAGTGGTACGTGCTCACACACACACACACACACACACACACACACCGATTTAAGGGTTTGTGCTGCTGTAGCTGTTACATTTCACCATATTAAACCTGTCCAATGAGCAAAACTGCACAAAAATACATGAATACTCCACCTAAATGTACAGAATTAGAATTGATCTCAGGGACAGTTTCACAAAACATTTGCATCCCACTTTTAAGGATTTAACACTTAACAATAAAAGTGTAAAAGCTTCCATACATGTGCCTTTTTAAAGCACAGATCATCAGAAATGTGTGTTTTTCTTTCCTTTTTAACTTGAAATGACATTATTTGGCAAAGTGATTAATCAAATTACATTTTTTAGTTCCTATTTTAGCTCCCAACAATTATGAGAACAAGATAATTTAGATAAAATGATAAAGCTCAAACTTATCTGGTCCAAAACATAACAAATACTCAAATCCACCACCACAGTCTCTACTCATTCACCTCAGCCACACAAAAAGTGTCTTTAATAAATATACACTCTTTTTAAAACAGCAATTTGTCCCAGAGATCCTTTCAGTTAAATAGCTTCGGTGTACCATCCAACTTAACAATCTGCTGCCTTTGGAAGACTTTTGTTATTGCAGCTTTTAAAATATATATGTAGTAATGTCCGGTTATTGTTAAAGTGCTGTTTCAGAGGTTTTTCTTTTTCACCCTGCTGGGAATAAAGTTTCTTGGTGGAAGCTGTGAGTTCTTGTAATGTTTTGACAGAAAAAGCAAAACAAGGATTTCTGAGGATTTGAACGATGGCCTAAAATAGCAGAGAAGGTGGCATCACCCGACACAAAGCCCCGAGTCAGCTGGGCTGGGCGCATCGTGGATTGTCCTGCAGCCCGGGGGCCGTGATAATAAACGTCCTGTTTCTTCATTTAGGCTGGATGGCCGGCATGTTGTCTTTGGCAGCGTGAAGGAGGGACTGGACGTGATCAAGAAAGTGGAGACTTTCGGTTCACGGTCCGGGCGAACCTCCAAGAAGATCACTATCACGGACTGTGGAGAGCTGGAGTAGACTGAGCGGAGGACACGGTCACAGTCTCATCTCCTGCTGTTGTTTCTCTGTGAGGGTCCAGAGTGAAAGAGGCTCTTTCTTCAGCCGTGGCACAGAGTGCTACCTCTCTCCAGCTGCCTATAGATAACCTCGGAGTCACACTCGGTTTTTCTGTCGGTACTTCAATCCTGTGTTAGTCTTTCTCCAGGTAGCAACTAACGCACTTAACTGTCATGGCGTAAAAATGTGAACTAGTATTATAGAATTTAAAGAAACGGGTTCTAATGTATTATGAGAGATATTCATACAGCTGGTTTGGAAAAGAGGCATTGATTTTTCAAAAAATAAAGCCATTTTTTCTACATTTTTGAGCTTGTTGCCATCTGTTTTACACTACATGACTGTAGATGTCAGCTATTTAAAACATGCTTTAAACCGGCTAAACTGCAAAAGCTGAAGCTGTTGAGTGGAAGGTGTGTCCGTTTATTGGAGGGAGGCGAATGTTTTATCACCAGCTGAGGGGATGAGATCAGCAGCGTCATTCTTCTGTTTTCCTCATCAGCCTCGCTTGACTAATGATCTTATTCCGCTAAGTATTTATTCTGCTGACATCTGTCCAGAAGAATCAAAGTCTAACATTTCAGATCTAATTACTTGTGCAGAGAGAGAAGTTTCTCTCAGGGGGGCCGGTGTGGAGTCCCTGCATGGCATTGACTGAACTGAAGGGTCTGCCAGCGGTGGTATATGAGAGGGTGACGGAGAAGCCAAATCTGATGTTGCTTTGCCATAAGTAAATTTTACCAGATGTTCAGAAAATATTAAGAGAGATGGGGATTGTGTTGTTTTATGTTGTGGGGAGAGAAAAATGTGTAACATCTGGATCAGTTAATGTTGAAGTTAGATTCTATCAGTTGTCGGCTGTACAGCCCCGCGTGGACGTTCCCGTCACAGACGCATGGATGGATTAAAAACAACGATCTTACAAGAATACTACAGAAACCAGCAACACGTTTAAATACATTTTAATACAAAAACATTTTAAGATATCAGCAAGGGATCAGTTTCATGGGTCACTAACAATAAGGCACATTAAATGGTTTCATACTTCACAAAGGGATAGTTTACTCTTTTAAAAGTGGGGCTGTATGAGGTACTTTTCCATAATCAGTGTGTTAAGTAGATCAATATAAAGTCAATATCAGTTTAAGTGTACGCTATATTAAGAGTGCTTTTACTGCTTTAAATTGCTATCATACAACTCTTTCTGACAGGGAACTGAAGCTGTTTTATGTTAGCTTTAAAGCCACCAGACTCCATTGACAAAAACAGTCATTTTAACTCACAGGGCACGGGAGTGGTCGATCTACTGCTGACTTGCTAAGTTAGTGTGTTTGTGTTTTCGTGTGACTGGTAAATCCAAATTAGCCCCTTATAACATCAGTGTCACAAAATAACAAAAAAATGAAGTGATAGAAGCAGCGGTAGACCAGCAACTCCTGTGTGTTCTGCAAGTAAAATTGCTGTTTTTGTCAAAGGAGTCTGGAGGCTTTGAAGAGAGTACAGATAACGGCTTCAGTTCACCGTCTGACAGCAAAATAATCTGAACTTGGCGTACACTTAAACTCATTGATTTATTTCTATATTTCTTTGCATTTTTCTGCTGACCCCATCCACAGAAATGCATTTCCTAGTTTTCATGTCAGTACTCCTGCCTGCTTCCTCAGACTGGGTGCATGTTGACCTCCATCTACTGGAGGTTATTAACTAACGATGGGTGAATACTTAATACAACCCCACTTCAAAAAAAATCTGAGCTCTCCCTTTAAACAGTCAGAGTGTATTTCTGTTCCATTATTCATTTATGACAATTTCATTTAAATACAAAACGCCTCTAAATCGACATGCAACCTCCCTCTTAATCCTTCATGATCTTTGGTACGTTCACATTTTAACTCCTTTGTTGTCTCATGTTACATACGAGACACTACGACTCCTGCACTGGGTGCCAAAATATTACTGTAATGTAATTTATTCTATTTCAAAGGAAACAAACTGTTTCTTCCATATTGCATTGCTTCAAAATTTGGAATGAATTGAATAACAGGCACATGTTTATAAAGAATAAATGTTAGTTGGCTAATATATTCCTTCATAAAGTATAATAATCAACAAAACAGTAATGGCTTAAAAATATATCCAAAAATTATGTACCCTCCAGTACTGATAATACAGATAATAATAATAATGCAGATACACACTAATACTGCATATCATTCTTAGTAAAGACTTGTTGCATATTTTATACAGAAAACATCATTTCGTTTAAGTTATTTCTGGAATATACAAACATGTAAAAGAGAATCTTCATCTGGAAACTGTGTGAAGACAGACACAGAGCTAAAGTTTCTTAATTCACAGTTGGTAAGATTCATAGTTAAGACTTCAAATGAATATTCACATAATGATAACTGAGTAAGTTACAAGAACCCAGCCAATGCAAAGTACTTGTCTCCGCTGAGAGATGCTGTAGAAAAATGAGCCTCTTATACCGAGAGTCACAGTGTCAAAGAGAATAAACCATTAGATGCAAAATAACGTTAATTATCGTGTATTTTTAGTAATTAAAATAGATCTCTCCTTTCTTTATAAAACTTTGGAGGAGTGTGTAAGGCGAGTGTGTTATTGCACGCGGCGGCAGTAGTAGCCGAGGACTTTGCATTTTTCACACAGGTGCTGCGGATGCTCCTTGCTCTGGTCCGAGACGTCTAATCCGTCGGGTTTCTCCAGCGGTCGCTGAAACAAAGAAACGGTGAATTAGGAAATTAAGGTTTTTAGTGACACATTTTATGTTTTATTTAAGGCTTCTTTTTTCTGTTTTTGGACTCTATATTCAAAATGTGTCATTTTCTGGCTAAATAGATAAATAAATGCACAGAATTTCATAATATTATGCGGTTTTCCATCATAATTATATAACTGGAAACATTTTTAAACAATGTTTCTAACATCATGAAGGGAGCTAAAATTGACAGAAATTGTTATTGAACATTTAAATAATTACTAAATGTACTTTTTTAAAGGATACTCAAGAAAAAATGCTTTGACTTGTCAATGGTCACATAGTTATTGGACTAGAGTTAATGGTGGAATGTAACCAAGTACATTTACTCAAGTACTGTACTTATGTACAATTTTGAGGTATGTGTTCTTTAATTTATTTCCACATTTTGCAACTTTATACTATAACTTCACTACATTTTAGAGGCAAATATTGTACTTTCTACTCCACTACATTTAGCTGGCAGCTTTAGTTACTATTAAGGTCAAGATTTAACAGGAAAAACATGATATATTTAAACTTATATATATAAACTTAATATTAAGATACATTTAAATGTATGTCGAAGTATTTTTGCAGATACAAACATTTTGGCTCCGACAGTGGGCTTTTTCTGCAGTTACACAGGATTTGATTTTCCACAGTTAAACCGGTTAGTTTGGGCCATCGAGAAAACATAAAGCAGCTCTCGGCCTCGGGGGTCAAACTACTGCAACAAAGTGCAGACACAAAGCAGAAATTGGTTTTTCTGCTGTTGTGTGCAATGAAGTAGTGTTCTCCTGTGAGGACTCGAATGAAAACAGTGAGCAGGGTACATTCAAAACCGTTTGATAGTATGAACAAGACTTCCTCTGGGGGCCCAAACTGCCGTCCTAGTTTGCTGATGCCTGTTGGTTGTGCTGTTACCTGCTTATGAGGGTAAACGTTGATGTGGCACTTGATACATTCTTGTCCCATGTTGGCCCAGGAGTTCCCGCTCATCCACTTCCTCTTGCATTTGGGGCATTTATATTCACCGAAACACCTCTTCTTTCCCTGATACGGGGTCAGGCCTTCACCTTTGGGTCGAGCCTGAACAGAAACATAGCAGACAAGCACGAAAACTATGTTTGCGTTGGTTGAACAGGGGTATATGAGAAAATCACCCTACTTCTCACTTCACTTGAAGTCTTCTTCAAACCAGCGTAATATTCATTTTTTAAATCAAAATAGAAGTTTTTGGTAACCTAAAAATGTCAGCGTTCAGTTCAGAGTCGAATGGCTGTTCATTTGTGCACCTAGCTAAACAAGCTAGCTCACTAATTTAGATACAAACGGCCAAAAACTAAGATGGCAACAGCCAAAATGTCAAACTCAAGGTTTCAAAACAGTAGCCTACAAATCAAGAGGTGATGTCCCAGTGGCTACATCCACTTCTTTTATACAGTGTATATGTGTAACCCACTTGAGGCTTACTAAATTACTTAAAATGCTTAAAGTAAGACATTTCCCAATCTGTAAACCTCAACAGCTTTGCAAACATTTTGGCTTTTGCCTCTCACCACCTTTAACTGGTGGGGATCGTCTGACCTATTTGGTTTCTTTGGACGGCCGCCAATTCAAAGCTCTGCATGATTAGAGCGGGAAGTGATAGCAGCCCTGTTGGTGGTCAAGAGAGTCGAGTTTATGGAGTAGTTTTGTGTCAGGAATGAGATGATTATTTATGGTTTCTGTCACTACAAGTTAAGGAGCTCATTTGCTTTGATGCCTGATTAATGGAGTCCTGAAAGAGGGAGCTTTACATTTCAAAGGAACCTTTCTTATCTTATCTAAACTTTCAGTATAGGACAGTGTTGAAATTTAGAGGACTGTAGAAGAAAAACAGAAATGCAAATGTTTTATATCAAGGAAGTTGAGATGCATTTCTAATGTTTAAGTATAATTTATTTGTTGGACAGAAAAGAAGGAGTCTCAGCTTTCACATTGGAAATGAACTCCCTCCCTCCAGCTGTGTTCCCAAAGGACCATAAAGGAGGCCCCGGCCTGTGGGGGGACCAATGGGAGAGGCCTCCCTGCTATAGGACAAATACCTTAGCCTCTCAGTCATCCCTCCCAGCTGGCTCCGACTCACCAATCAGCACACGAAGATCTTAGCAGGGAGGAAATAAAACCCAGATGAACTCTGCACTGGTATAATATGACAAAATCCTAAACCCATCACAACGAAATCATCTCGACAAGACTGGTTTGAATTAAAAGCACCTCTGCTGAAAAGTAGGGCAAGTCAAAATTAAGACTGAATCTGCACCACCAGAGGAGCTGAACGTCAAATCTTGTTTTGATTCCCCAGCAGGAACATATGTCAGGTTCAGAACTTCTTACGGATCATTTTATTCATTTCCAGGACGACATGTGTTTAACAAAATATGTTGAAGGTTCCTGCAGACAAGCCCCTGACTGTGAAGGCCACTGTGAAGCATTTCGAGGCCTGTGTTTGCATCATTTAGCCACCGCGAGGCACTGTGGGAGGTCACTTTTGATGGCAACCCCGTTTCCCAAGCGCCTACAGGGAGAGCAGACAGAGCATCATCTTCCTGAGGGAGGAAACAGCTTTCATTCTGCAGAACAAGCAAAACAAACTCTACCTAAAGACTGGAGCCCACGGGGCAGCAAAGGGCAGGGCACAGGCCGGAGTTTCCACCGGCCTCATCAAAGATGTGACACTGACAACCGACAACTGAAAATCACACTTATGACCCGACAGTGACTGGACGCTCTTATGGAAACCAGGAAAGTTTGAGTTGATGCAGAAAAATCCACAAATCCATCATCAAGACTTCTGTACTCACGACACAAGCAGTTTATTTCACACACCATAAGAACATTTTTATGGTCTGCCTTTTATGTTGTCTACAATACCTATATCACCACATAACGAATGCATGCCAAGTCACATATAATTTTTCCCAAGATCATACAAAATTAGCTGAATAATTCTGTGTATTCTTTAAAACAGTAACATGATTTTATTGTATTATCACAACACTATTTCACTGAAAAAGGTGCAACACTCTTGCAGCTTAAAATGGAAAATTTAAGCAAGACCAAGAGTGGACCACCATGCTAGCAGCTCTCACCAACATAAAATGGGTTTCTAAACCGTTGTAGCATGAATGTCTGTATCACATTTCATGCCAATCTATCCAAGAGTTGTCCGGACATTTCTCTCTTATCTACACTAAAAATTACACGTAAAGTCAGATGATCACCAAAGTCAAGTTTCATCATCCATCCAATATTTGTTGAGATTTTCCACTCGAAACCACAAATGGAAACCTCACCAAAGTGATGAGAATGCATACTTTGGGAGTGTATGATTGTCATCCCTAAATTTGATCTGAATCCATCCAATAGTTGTCTAAGTATTTCAGTATGGATAGTTTGAGTTATGTAACATAATATGCAACACGAACAGTGGTCTCCTCAGTGAAAGTCCTGTTTTTGTTACACCCATCTCCTCCCTACATTAGAGCTTCAATTACTAATATATTTCTGACACGTCAAAAACAAACCAGCCTCAGAGCATAATTGGCTAGAAACATAAAGGTGTGATGTTTTGGACTTGGTAAAAAGTAGTTTTTTGACAACATCGTCCATTTTTGGACCTCTTTTCTTTTCACAAAATCCAGCTAAGCACAAACACACTTCATCCCTCAATAGATTCTTCATATCTGATGAAAGATCTTTGCAGCCTGACACCATGTGTGAGAAACTTTTAAGATAAATAGATGTTACATTCATTTACTATGTGCATTACATCTCGTCCCATCCAAAAGCCATAACTCCAGTTGTGTAACTTAAATCAGCCCCAGAGAGTGCAGAGCGATGTAAAGCCAGATTTCAAGGCTGCAGCAGATAAGCTTGGCCCAGATCCCTGCAGCCTGGTGAGAGAGGCCCAGGAGGTTGGCTGCCTCCCTCTGCCATCATCTGGAAACCATCAGGATAAACAATGGACTACTCCAAATCCTCACCCCTCCTCCTCCTTTCTCTCTCCCTCATTCACTCTCTCCCCCACTTCCATAGCCCCATGAGACATTCATCCTGGAGAACACAGCAACACCAAGCCTATTGGATACCATGTGGTCAATTACTCCACACTAACAAACCCGCAGTGCTCTCTCTCTCTCGCTGGGTTTAATTTGTATCAGACCCCCGCAGCATCAGGGAGAAGCCCAGCTGTTACCAAAGCAAAACAACACATTACTGCCTGGACTGAAATCCACAGCGATAGGTCTCCTATGTTTTAAAGACTCCTGTGTCGACTTAAGTGATACTTTTCATTATCTTGTAAAATTAATTATCTCCAGGAGGGTGTAAAGCAACAAACTGATGACTTTTCATTTTCCTGAAAGAGAGACTATTAAAACAGCTAGATTGGTTTTATGGCAGACAATTATTACTGCATCCAAAGAGTGGTGAAAGGATTAGCTGAGTAATTGGTAACAATAATCAATTAATTGCTGCATATTTATGATAGAAATGCCAAACATTCTCTGGTTCCTGCTTTTACAAGGTGAGTATTTACTGAATTTATATCACTATAAAATGAATATCTTTGGGATTTGGAGTAATAACAAACTGTTTGAAGGCGTCACCTTGAATGATAACTGTTATCCCAACATCCCAAAATGATTGGAATTCTACTTTAAGTGACCAGTACACCACAGTGTAAATGTTTTGGAAGTTTAAAGAATCAGAAGGCTGTTTTTGTCATGATGGGAAGGCTGGTATCACCAAATGGTTTATGAATAACACACTGATTTCTTGCATCATTCGGCATCGTTATTAGAAGATATTAGAAGCATTTTGTTGGATAGTCTGTCTTTAGTTTTTGTTGGTGTTAACTGTCAAACTCTGGTGCGGACCAAAGAACTGAACTCTGGTCAAAACGGGGATCTCAGTTCACCAACGCAGAACCAACGAACCAAAGGAAAGAAGTGAAACAAAACTCTGGATTGGGTCTTCTGGGTTGAATTTGGTTGGGAGTTCAAGAATCGGCATTAGGCAAACTAGTAGCAGGCTTGAAAAATGTCTCGAGGACAGACAGAACTAATGATGAAGTAAGGCAGTTGCTGGTGGCTACAAACAAAAACAACAAAGTCCTTAAATGATATAATGACAGAATGTTGGCTCATGGATTCAATTGCACAGCGGATCAATGGCGCACAAAAGTGAAAAAACTCAGCAAACAATACTTTAAAGTCTGCGACTTGCTAGGAAAAAGTGGCAGCTTTTTCCCTCACATAATCTATCCAATGGACGAAGGACAGCAACAACAGGGCGACATTTGTTTACAATGACTGGTGTGCACAGTGTGAGAGCAAACCAAACCAGATGGAAAATCTGCCACTGAATCGCACCGAGTCCACCACACTTTATATGTGAAATCGACTTAAAAGTAGCTATTTGTATGCCTTTTCATGAGATTATATTGGAAACTACTGTTACTTTATCTTTGAAACAAATGTCTTGATGATAAACTTCATATATAATGCAGATATTAATCAGAAGACATTGGTAACTTTGGATAACCCCTTGGATCATATGTCTGCTTTCATATCTCAGTTGCCATGAAGCACATAGCAAGTGATATATGTGTCATATTCAACCCTGCATCTTTATCTGAAGTACTACTTTAACAGACACATTAGATTATGGTGCCAGTTAAGTCACAGTTACTGTATTTGAAGCTTTAATCTTTCCATGCAGCTTTTCTGCAAATCTTGCAAATCTGAAACACTGAATGGATTAATCTTCTTCCTCTCCAAAACAAATATGATTAGATAAAAACAGCTGGAGGCCAAACAACAAATGATTGGTTTTCTATTGCCCTACAAGACTCTCCAGATTTTCAATCCTATTGTTCGGAGCATGCAGAGTCTATAAACTAGCTGAATGATTTCCTCACACACACAATCACTGATATTATTCTTCTCAGCATCTATTTCATGCACATGGCTGCTTGCACAGAAGGAGGATTATCGACCGATGCACGCTCTGCTCCATCCAGAGGCTGACTGAGCTCCAGTCCTGGCTGTGGGTAAGTTGACGACATACACAGCTGTAAACCGGCATTATGTTTCACAAAGGGTGAGTGACAGGGGCAGGTGGGCTGGCAGACAAACAAGAAACGCATAATTTTCCCAACTTCAATTTAAAACACAGCTGAGCAAGATTGAAGACAGTAAAATCCACCAACTCTTCTGTCAGGGAACAATGAGTTTAACTTCATTGTTATGTCCAGGAATTTTTGCGAAAGAGCATACAATTCTCCACTCACAATTTGTAGTTTACAGCATTTCACAGCATCTGTGGAAGAATTAAATGCCATCTATCTTAATATCACAAGTGAACCTCATTCAGAAGTGGCTTAAAACCATTCTCTGTTATGGCGTCTCCACTGGTTGCAAAAATAAGTCAAATAGTATTCACCTGATTTACTGCCGCACTAAAATGTAACTAATGAGTTTATGATTTCATTTGTTCGTTTAAATAATTCATTTATCATTCATTTGTTAATTATAATCCAATTAAGAGTAAAATAGATGATAAAGCTGAGTGCTACTACGCTTAAGGGCGTACTACTGATTCACCTTGCTAACCTAGCTAGCTAGCTATTGCTAGGGTTAGCTGGAAAGTTAGTGTTTAGCTTAACTCTCCTCCGAGGTTCTACCCTCTTGTCCAAAAAAACAAAATGGTGGCAGCTAAAATGTCAAACTTGAGGCCCCAAAATGTTAGCCCACAAACCAATGGCTTCATCCACTTAATTCACACAGTCTACATTGTATGATATTAGCCCCAACCAAGTGTAGACTACTTGCTAGCAATAAGTGTAAAATAGTTAACCCTCCCTCAGAAACAAGCTGAGTAACTTCAACAGCAGGGCTGATCCAAACTGTCTGGCTTTCCTTTCTGAAAGATATCCTACCAACCGTTCATGACAATACGTTGGGATACAGGTATATTTAGAGCCACAGAGAGGGAAACATAACTTTCACCCTCATTTCCCTTTCCTTCCCCTCTGTAATCCACAATGTTCAAACCTCCAGGATAACAAAAGTGATTTATCTTACAAACATGCAACCACATGGACACTGACAGCATTCTTTTCCTATATGTTCATTAGCTGTGAGTAGATGACAGCCACTGTTTATCTACCCCACATACCAGGTTTCCTCTATCTTGCTCATCCTCCTCGGCAGATGATCCGGCCAAAGGCAACAGACAGCACACACAGGACAGATAAGCAGTTTATCAGCAGTGAAAACAAAAGGACCAAAGCAGCGGTAATCACAAGTGTTGCTTGAGATTTACCAGTTACACATGTGGCGATGAACTGTATCGCTCCACCTGAAGTACAGTGCACCTTCCAAAAACAAGTTTTTGAGCCAAGACATAAGCAGAAAAATGTCCTTTTAGTATGTATTAAACAAACAACACTGTCCAGTTGCTGCTACATTTGGACAGGCTAGCTGCTTTCCGGTCTGTATGCTAAGCTAAGCTAATCTCCTGACTGTTGCTTCATATTATAACAGACTGATAAATCCGTGGGAAATACTAAATACTGTGGGATATTTTATGTCAAAGGAAAGCCAGACTTATAAGGCGATTTGCTTATTTGCCCAGAGTAAGATAAAAAATATCTCTCATATCTCTGTGCTGAGTATGAAGCTACTGCCAGCAGCCATGTAGCTTAGCTCAGCACAAAGACTGAAAACAGGGAAACCGATAGATGTACTCCTTCCAAAGCTTACAGATTGGCACTTTGTAGCTTGGCCTTTTAATATATACAAAGAAAATAGAGTAAGTTACCATTTTAGGGAGGCTATTTGTTGCTTATATATTTAAGCAACAAAATAGGGTTACTGTAAAGCATGATGAAATACTGGTTAGAACTTGAGCAACTTTACAGTCAAGTATAGCCTTCAAAGACCAAATATAAATCAAGAAACCCCTGCCTTGCAACTATCAAACGTTCCTCTTTCCAAAATAATTATCAAAACAGACTTTTCCTTCCAGTCAAACCTGATTAAGCTGTAACTGTGAAGACATACGCCCACTTCCTGTGCTACCCACTGTTTCCAAAAACACATTGTGGATGTAGACATCTCTGGGCAGCTGCTCACTGGCCCTTTAAACTAGTGTCCGACAGCAGCGTCTCTGCATAGACAGAGAGAGACGGAGATGACTGCAGCCAAGCAGAGCTGAGCGAACAATACAGCCTGACTTCCTGACCTTTGGTTCCACAGCCCCTCTGGAGAAACAATGCTCTCCTTATTTAGCCCAGGCTCTTCCCACCATACAGCCATGTACTGCCAGCACACTGTCACCAGTGTATTCTCTTTACTGTAACCGGGATCAACTACTTAATTGGCAAGGGGTCATTAAAATGTTGTGACCCTGCGTAAGGGGTGAAAGGTGTTAAGCTTGCAACACATTTGGTCAAATGGAAACAGCAAGCCTGGTGAAACGAGAAATGTTTTTTTGCTTTATCACAAATACATTTCTACTTAAAGTCTGCAAATGCAGAGATGGGTCCAAGTTTTTTCTTATGAAAGGTAATGCATTGGATTTTGTAGTGCACCACAAAATTGTGTCCAAATATGTAGCATACAAACTGCATATGCATTAAGGGGGTTTGGAGGGAAGGTTAATGGCACAAACCCAGAGCTCTGACCCAGAAGACTGTGTCCTGTTGAAAACGTCTTTATGTTCCACATCACCAACATAAATACATCTAGTACTTTTGTAAATAAGTAGTTATTCTAGTCGCAGTTATCTTTTTTTTATACTTTATATTTTAGTGATCACAAAAAGGGAAATTACTACGTTACAGCAGCAAAAGTAAAAACACCAAGCATACCATACAAAATATTGACAAGTTTATAAGAATATCGAAAGCAAACTATCCCAAAAAAATCAGTTGTACAACAAACAAATGTACATACTAAAAATAAATAAGTATAAATAATCAGTAAGTGCAGCTGTATGAGAGTCCACTGTCATCTGTCAGAGTTGTTTTGTTTCCGTAAAAGTCTCACTATAGTGCCGTAAGAAGCTCTGCCAGCATTTCATCTGAGGACATTCATACTGATTCCACAACAACACATTATTGGCGTTCATTCCCATTGCAAACCATTGCATTACATTTTGCCGAGCATGATTCAATTACTTTGTCAGATTCAAGGGAGAGGCGTGTTTCTGATGATACGGTCCACTTCCTTTCTTATTACTCGGTCGCACAAATAACGTACATCATGTATTTTCCGTCTTGCCGGCTCCAACAGTTCACACTGATCCCGCCTCAAACAGCCTCGCCAGGTTAACACCTCTGTTACTACATCCGAAGGCGGTACAGAGCCGGGATCACTTGGTCCCCTCGTTACGGCTCTAGCGTATTCAGATTAAAGGTGAAACGCCACAGAGGAATAAATACTGAGCCTGAAATGTTAATCTGAAGGTGGCTAATGTTCCCAATGTGTTTGAAACAGCATTCATCACCTGTTTAATGATAATATAACATAACTTTGTAATATATCTTACAAATATTGCATAAGAAATCCTACAAACTAATTCATGAGGATACGTAGATGGGTCAAACTAAATCAATTTAATTCAAACTGCGAAAATATGTTGACTTTATTTGAGAAGGCAGTTTTGTTGTATAGAAACTGTAATTTGTAGGTGAAAAGGTTGATCAAAACGGTACAAAAGAGAGATGGTTTTCAGATAAAGGCAGTGATTTAGCATCAAGTTCTGCAATCCAACACATAGTGAGACAAAAGTGTACCAACAGTATGTATTTCAGTTATCTGGAGCTAAAAATGCCTCAGATGCCAGCCAACAAGAACAAAAAGCAGTTTGTTCATTAGTTACAGCTTCAGAGGAACTGAAGAGGCCTTTTGTCATGACAACGGCGCTATAATCATCGCTATGGGTCTGAAATATTAGCAACACATGATAAAATCTGACATCATCTTTCTAAGGCAGAGCGAGAGCGGCAGAGTGCCGGCGAGCAGAAATGGTTTCCAGATTTTGCACATTTTAAGGGGCGTGGCATCAAAGAAGAATCGTAAATATCTCCGAGTAATCCTTTGACGTCTTAACCCTCTGGTGAAGCGAGTAACCCAACTCTCCACTCTGCTGTCAACAGGATGTTTCCCACTTACATGCCGAGCCCAGCATGGATAGCATATCTAATGCCTTTCAGTATGGCTGCAACTCAAACGCACAGGCTCCACCTTAACTGGCACTTTTGATTATTTTTCATCACCTTAGGCTTCCACTGGGGTACCATGTGTTTCTTTATCAAAGAAGCAGACTCTGTGAGTTGACGTGGGCCCCATTCCACCCAGAGAGAGGCTGTTAAAGGCCCCGCACACCCACTTCCTGTGTGCTTCTTCTCTCATCTTACTGAGCCGTGACATTCTTTGATTCGTGTCCACGGCAGCTCCAGTGCAAACCAGTCAGCTATGGAAGCCCACAACAAACAGTGCAGAGAAAGTCACTGCTGTTAATAAGATGTTTTTTACCACTCCATAAAAACAGCTTTAAACAAGTGATTCTGCTTTGATTCATGCCTCTCTATTCTCCATTTGAATGAAACATGCCGTGCAGAAACAGTAATGGCTTTCCTCTTAGTCTGGCTATGCATCAAAGCAGCCCTATAGACTGATACATGCTCATAAATAAGTGTCTAGGTATTAGTAGAAAGTGGTTGATAGCTTCTATCCAACATCAAACCCATTTCTGCAACCACACACTCTTTGCCAGTTTCGCCCAGGTGTGCACAGATGTGAAAATGTTAAGAGCTATAAGCCTAGTGCAAATTATTTTCTCCACATTCCTCACATTCCTCCACTGACTCTCTGTGTTCACTGCTGAACTGCACCAATCTCCTCCGTGTTGGCAGTGATGGAGGTGACAAGATCTCATTGAAGAGGCCAGAGGAGAGACTGATCAAAACGTGGCCAGGAAAGATGTCAGCTGGTAGACGACTCTTTCTATATTTCCATTCCTTAAAATATGGTAATTTAACTGCTTACAGAGTTTGATGAAAAGATCACTCACACCTGTACAGTAGGCTAGCCGTGCTGTTATAAACCAGGCTTTTTTAAGCTAGTCTGACTCTTTTTCAGTTGATTTAGGTTATAAAGTAAATTCAAATAGTTTCCCAGAGTTTTAGCTATGTTGAATTTGATTTATGAAACCAAATAAACTGCAAATGAGTCAAACTAACTAAAACCAGCCGTGTTTAAACTCACACAGGTACCTGGTGTCGACAGCTGCATAGCTTAGCTTAGCTTAGCATAGCATAAAGACTGGATACAGAGGGAAAAAGCTAGCCTAGCTTTAACAGAGCAAAGCTAGCTGTATGCTAAGCTAACATGCTGCTGGTTCTGGCAACATGTTTTTAACGTACATATATGAAAGTGTCTTTTCATTTAATTCACAGCAAGAATGCAGAAAAGTGTGTTTTTGTCAGCCAAGGGCTTTTGCGATATTCTGGTATTAATATGTATATCTTACATTTTGTACAGTTATGTTACAGTCTCCATCTTCGCCTCCCTACACTTGTATTTTAAATGTGTAATTTATACGTAAAAACAAAGATTATTATGTAGAAGAAAATCTGTGATTGTGACAGCCCAATGAGTTTAATTGCCAGAAGCTCAATCAGTATTCATATCTGTGGAATTAGGTTGCAGCTTCCACACTAATGAACGCTCTGTTTCTTCACAACAGGAAACAATTACATTTTATAAGGCTCCTTTATATAAATTGACCAGTAAAAGTTAACCAGCTGTTTGAATTTCTACCTTTTGCTTCCTCGCTTCTTTGACACATCCTGTCCATCAGTCATGTGATTATTTCCATTACACCGAACAAATGTCAGGCATTTCCCTCTGAACATGATCAATGGCTAACCGCAGCTGCACATAAAGCAGTGGTAATATTTCTCTCGTGTTTGGAGGAGAGGTCGTGCCTAGTTCCACAGAGAAACCTATCATCTTTCATTAAGGCTGGCTCTGAGATCCAATCTGGCATCTGCTGCTCATTACCAACCTGCGGTGGTACATCGAACTCAAATATGTGCTGAGGAATATATTTCACACTGGGAAAAAAAGATACAAGCATAATATTCTGACTTGGAATTATGGTTTTAATAATATTAGATCTTTAGAAACAGTCCTGTAACTAGGTGGAGGCTTATAGATTTGACCTGAGAATCAGACCACATAACTCACCTCATTCATGTCATGTCATGCAACATGTTAATGCATTTGATAGACGGCTTAAACTGCTCCACACACTGCACGGCAGTTCATGCACCTGATTGATGTACAGCATCACTGACTGGCTCACCTGAGGGCAATCTTTGATGTAGTGGCCTTTGTTGAAGCAAAGGTGGCACAGGTAGTTCGGCGGCGGCCTTTTGCTGGGTTTGCGTGTCTCGGGGGACAAGGAGAGGTCTGAGAAATGGTCCGCCAGAGAGCTCAAGCCGTCCACGATATTGTTGAGGGACCCGTAGGGCGAGGAGCTCTTGTAGAAATTGTTGTTCAAGGCCTGTTGGAGAAAAAGTAGACTATTGTTGTGACTCTACAATGAAAGAGCATTTCAGGCAGCATGTCAGTCCATCACCCTGATTGATTCTCCTGTTTGTGTCTCTGACAGTAGCCGACATTATTGCAGTTCTGCAGATGTGCTGCTGCCTTTACTGCATTTACACTGTGGGCCAATAGTGTCCATTTCCTCGTCAGAACAAAATGCCTTTGTCAGGCCTTTTTCCAACTTGTCCTATTGGTGGGGCACAATCAGCATCATTGTGCATCTGGAGGAGACGGGTGCTATGGCACCGCAGGGACAAGCATGAAGAACAGCCTGCAGACACTGGCATCACAGAAAGAGAATTGTGATCAGATGCACATGTACATCGCAGTGGGTAATGATCTGCATGAGACATAAAACCACTGCATGTCTGTGGCATGTGTGCAGTCACAGTATGCATCTCAATCGTTTCATTTCTTAGCTCAAAAAGTGACTTTTTAAACTTAAAGTTAAGCAAATTGTGATTTTTATACGGATACTTTCACCAAAACTCATTTTTAATAATTCATTTCTGTTTCCTTTAAATTTCCTAAATGGTTTGGTAATAAATGAAGCAGCACCAAGCCCCACAGAGAGCACAGCATACTCCTCTGACCAGGCAGAGGCCGGCCAGGGTGAACTCTAACATTTTTAAAACCTTGTGAGAGGTCTTTCTCAACCTGCCATTCCCCCCTCCAGCTGCACACTGACACCAGAACAGTCTGAACACACTCAGGCACTATACCAGGGTACAAAACACATATTCATGTACTACCCACTCACCACAGTGCGACCCAATGAAGGCATGCAGGTGAGGTTTACTGTATGGGCAGTAACAAAAATAACCTGGAGTGAAATATAATATTCATCTCAGGAGGAGGATTTTTGCAGTAAAGAAAAAAGATGAATGAGTGGATGAATGTTTCAGCAAAGCATGGAAGTTGTAAGTTAGTGTTAATCATTACTGTGAGCGCGTTATGACAGCGTACCTCGCTCCTCAGATGGAAGAAGTTGTTGAGATAGTTGGCACTCAGGTCAGCTGCGCTGCGCTTGGAGATGTTCATGTCCTGAGGAGAAGTGTCCGACTCGGTTTTGAACGCATCAAAAGTGCTGCTCTGAGTGTCTTGCAAAGACATGTAGACCCAGTTGAGCAGCTGTGCAGGTTGGTACACAGGGGCACCAGTCTCTATAGCAGACATCATGTTGTTTCTGGACGACTGCGCGCCTCTTGGAACAGCACCGTCAGAACCGCCGGGTTTTCTGGATCACACAACTTCTTTCAGTCATCCCCTTTGCTCCGGCTGTGTGGGTGTGATCCGTGTGTTCACCTGGGGAGCCCTGAAGGACCCCGGTAACCGGACAAGAGTCACGGGGGAGGCTGAAGTGGAAGCATGAAGCGCAAAAGCCTGAATGCAAGTGGGAAGCGTGAAGCGGCGCTCCAGCAGGAGTCTGCGCTGCGTCACCGCGAATAGGAGGGCCAACATGAGTTTGCATCTTTCTGCTGAACTTTTCTTTACATGTTTAGCTACAGTACCAGGTACATTTGGGGGGTCCTCATGGCACAGTACAATGATGTAAAACTTAGTTATAATGGTAGGGGAAACGGTATATATGCCTTTGCTAAATAAAGTTAGACATATGTTATTTATTCTTAATTATTTAATTCTAAGAAAGCACTGGCTGCATAAAATATTTACCAAAAAAAACTTAGTTGCCTATTTTTCAACGCATTTCTTCATTTTCTTGTAAAAAAAAAACAAAAAACTATTGATTGTTTCTATTGCATTGCCAAAAATGGATGCACAATACAGCCTAATATTTTAAAGAAATGCTATCAAGTTTTGTTTTTGTTTATTATGATTGCAGTGATACAGCTTGATGTGAGAAAAATTGTGAAATAAATGTTTCCCTCATTGCATTACAGATACACCTCACACAGTGACAAAATAGGCTAGTAAAATAGCAAAATATGTTTTATTGTGTTTAATATTTTTAAACCAATCGGTGCTCAGGAGAATTTACAATGAAGTATGTCCTGAGTATGTCTACATCAGTTTTTTAAGGTAAACTTATTTAACTATAAGACCAACAGACTGAAGCCTGCCATGCTTTCCCTTGGCAACAAGTGGATTGCCGCCATCTAGTGGCTTTTGTTGATATAACACAAGTCAAATAGCAGGCATAACTGCGTATTAGTCAGTTAAACATTGGACAATATTATATTTAGACCTTAGACCAATGAGAAATTATTGCCATTTAAGTTTCCAGGTTAAAAAAAATGTCATACGATTCAATACAAAAAAGGTTATAGTTCGAGACGGAAAATATATAGCATTTTATTTAAACAAAACAAAAACACCACATTAAAGTCAGTTACTCCAAATGACAAACAAAAGCTAAATCAATAAACAAGCTCAAGTGTAACAAAATATTGCACTAATTATCTACATTATATCACCATGGAAAGCAAACATGTCGCTGGGATTTGTTTCCATTTGTGACATACTGTGGAATACTTGTGCCACTGCAGCTCGCTGAGTCAACAGCAGGCCTAACCCTCTGACTGGGATAATAACGGAACGAAGGTCGGAAACAATGCTGAGGACCCACCCACCTCCGGGGCTACTCTGTCTCTGTCGCTGCTAGTCTCTTCCTGAATCTGAAGCCCTAAGCCGATAAGTAAGTAACCTTGAATACTTTCTTTTGGACTGTAAATTCCTGCAAAACAGTTGCTCAAACTGCGTTTCAGGCAGGAACAGTTTCAATACTTTGATAAATTCAGTGGTGTTTGTTAGCTAGCTTGGTGTGGAATGCAGGAAATTAGCCTCGCCTAATTAAACAGACAGTTGGTGTTGAGCTGTACGGCTGCCCAACAGCAACAGACGTTTCTTTTAACTTAAAACAGCTTTTTTCTTTTAAATGTAAATATCCGAAGTGTATCTGTCGCTTCAAGTGTGTGTTTTCACATTATGTTCAGTCTTTGGTTTACAGCGGATGCTAAATGCGAAACACTAACTTCGTCTGGGAGTATTATGTAACGTTAACGGACCGCACAAATTGTACTACACCGGACAAACTGGCGGACATCCAAGAATATGTAGGCGTAACATTTAATAGTGTGTAGGACCAAAAGCCTATGCATATATGTAGACTACTTATTATTTGCAGAATATTGTAAAATGTTAGCATTGTAGCTAACATTAGGAGGCTAGTATATGAAACACGGGCCTGTTATTTTCTGTCAGATTTCTTTTTTTTTTCCTTTCTTTGCTGTTTTCCATTAAAAAATAAGCAGAAGTTGCTAATGTGCACACGTACTAGCATTCAAACGTAACACTTGAACAGTTTGCCAACAGTAGCAATGTGTTGGTTGCAGATTTTTTGTAGATATCAAGAAGTTTGTAACGGACACTATTTAAACGGATTTGAATCGCTCTTCTTCAAGAAAATGCAAATGCTGCAAAAACACAATACTAAATTGTAATATGTCGCAAACTACTGAGGTTTACTTTATTTCAGTGAGATAATAATTCATGTATCATTTAAATTTTGTGTGTGTGTGTCATCTTTGGGTCGTAAATGTGTGGTGTGTTAGAAATACTTGCAATTACGACAACACTTAAAAGTCTCATGAGAGCAAGGGAAAGGGCTGGGGAAGTGTCAACAATAAGACGCCCTTCATGAAGTCCCCTCTGACCCAGAGCGTTTGTGTCTCGTCATTGAACCCAGTGGTCCATCTTTGAATTCAGAAAAATTAAATCAAAACCTTTACCAAAACCCAGCTCTATATAAGCGTGATTCTTATATCTGAATGCCTTCTTTGCCTGTAAATAACTCTAAAGAAGCCTGGTTTATATAGCCAAGCAGTGGACTATTTGTAATATTATGGTGCCTTCACACAGTGTGGAAAAACCTACTACAGAGCTGGGTCTATATATTTCTATGAGTGGCCCAGCACAGCCTCTAGGCCCCACTGTGCTGTAAACAAACCAACAAATAAACACTGCTTTCCCCCAGTATTGGGTTTCCTGTGTGTATGTAAACCGGGTGTATTTACAGTCTGCTAGATTATTGCTCATTACATCTGTCAGACATGCACCTGTAATTAGTATTTCGCTAAATTATAGGATGACACATAGTCACCTAAAGTGTGTAATTCCAGCAACAACTCATTATTATACAGAGTTCACTTTAGTGGTTTTTTAGAAGGTGGAAGGGAAACTTGAACCATGTCAAGAAAAATGAGTATCTCTTCTGTAATCATCATATGTTGTTATGTAGGCAGGCGGAAGTGGGGAGCTTCTGTCCTCATAAAGGAAATGTAGCTTGTGGAGTATAATCTGCAAGAAATTCAACCAAGGTCCCATAAACCTGCAGTTTATTCATTCACCTTTAGATTGTGGGTGAAGGGCAGAGCAGTTTATTGGGACAACACCTGATGGGCTAAGGGTCATGGCTGCACAGTGAGGGTGTGTGTATCAGTTTAATAGTTTTATTGTCCTGTTGGTACTCGATTCCTCTACATATAGTGTTTTTAGGTTGTTTAAACATTATTTTCTAAACAAAACTTAAACTTAATAAAGTCATGGCATTGCTAAAATGTAGCTGTTACCACATCAGAAAAACAATGAAGATTGAGCAACCTAAACAAAGGGATACCTCTGTGAGGCAACAACAGTCATCATTTGTTTAGCATTCCAATGAATGCTGCACACATGCTGTGGTAGTCATAATCTTTATGTTGACTACTGACAATCCTGGACCCAATTCTGGACTATTGCAAAGTACTCCGACAGGAGTATGGACATTTTAGAGGGCAGGACTGCCCAGAAATTACATTAAAGGGATCAGTGTGTAGGATTGAGAGGGCTCTATTGGCAGAAATGCAATATGCAATGTTTTCATTAGTGTATAATAATCATCTGAAACTAAGAATAGTTGTGGTTTTCCAAACATATATGTCTAAATAAGAAGCCGGTGCTCTTCCATGAAGTCCGCAATGTTGCACCACCATGTTTCTACAGTGGTACAGAACAGAAAAATCAAACACTGGCTCTAGAGAAACCTTTTGTGTTTTTATGTAGCCCGAAGGCCGCCATAGGCTCCACTGCATTCTTGGAAAAGGAGGGGTGAGCACAGGGGTATCAGTGTCAGTCTGTAGCCTCATACATCACAGTAACATACCACAACTTCATGTCAACTCCAGGTTTTGAAGATGAGCTACCCAGGATACCCTCCTCAGTCCGGCGGCTACCCCCCAGCAGCAGGTGGCTATCCTCCAGTGGCAGGCGGCTACCCTCCTGCAGCAGGCGGCTACCCCCCAGCGGCCGGCGGCTACCCCCCAGCTGCAGGCGGTTACCCCCCAGCAGCAGGCGGCTACCCCCCACAGGCAGGCGGCTACCCACCTCAGGCTGGTGGTTACCCTCCCGCTGCAGGCGGTTATCCTCCCGCAGCAGGTGGTTACCCACCAGCAGCAGGGGGCTTCCCTCCCCAGTCCGGTGGTTACCCTGCCCAGGCTGGAGGCTTCCCTCCTCAGGCAGGAGGCTACCAACAACAGCCAGGAGGCTATCCTTCCATGCCACCAGCAGGTGAGGCTCTAGGATAGTATACAAATCAGATCTGTCAATAAATGAATTGTGTTTTGACATTATGTCAATGTTTTCCTTGCAGCTGGAGGGTGGGGTGCAGCACCAGGCGGTGGAGCGGTACATACATTCTTATCTCACTCTTCACCTCTGCAGCAGGAATAACATATGGACTGACTTCAGCTAAATCTCTTGTTTGCTTAAATCACCTTATCTCCTACTTAAACCTTATTTGCTCCATATGAAGTTTGTCACCACGGACTTAGCACTTACAGCTGTCCTCTGTTTGCAGCCAGGAGGGGCTCAGCAGGGATACCCAGGGGGTCCCGCCCCGGGCCAGTCCATGCCAAATTACCCTGGAGCCCCCGCGACTAACCCCTCAATGCCTGGATATGGAAGTGGAGCTCCATCCAACCCTCAGGCGCCTCCTATTTCTGTACGATGCATTTGTAAATATCTTTGGATGGAGTAGATGCACATACATCTACTGTGTAGTATTTGATCTTACCATGTGTTTTTATTTATTTATAGAAAGGATACAGGGGTTCTATTAAAGACTTTGCGGGGGCTGATCCACTGAGGGATGTTGAGGTTCTCCGAAAAGCAATGAAGGGTTTTGGTCAGTATATGGTGTTTATTTGAATATGCTAAACCCATCAAAAGTCATATATGTGCCCAGTTTCTTTTGTTGAACATCATTCATTGACGCTGAAAAATATTTTGAACAGGAACTGACGAAAGCGCCATCATTGAACTTTTGGGAAGTCGTACCAACAAGCAGAGGGTTCCAATGGTAGCGGGCTATAAAACCACTTATGGCAAGGTACACTTTGTTATATTTCATTGCAGATTTTTTTGTTTGTTTTCTACATTTGAGATGTGTTTTTTAATCTGTTGCTAATCATTGACCCCACAAGTATTTCTGGTTCAGCCTTGCTCTCATGTTTTTTTTTGTTTCGTGGTTTTCCTCCTAGGATTTAATCCACGATCTGAAGTCTGAGCTCACTGGAAACTTTGAGAAACTGGTTCTTGCTATGATGAAGAGCCCTTCTCACTTCGATGCATCTGAGCTCAGAGAGGCTATAAAGGTTGGAAACTGGAGTTGTTGTCTCTGCAAATGCTTCAATTTTGGTTTTATAGTCCAAACCACAATGTGTGACTCATCATGCGATGGGAAAACAAGAGCAAATTAAATATCTCTCGATGCAAGCTAATGCCAAACAAGTTGAAACTTAAGTCATGGCTGATGACCTTTTAATGTGCCCCATATTTTTCTCTGTGAAGCAGGTGTGTCTTTGAATATCTTACGGAGGATTTTCTATATTTTCTGCAGGGCGCAGGAACTGATGAAGCCTGTCTGATTGAGATTCTTTCATCACGCTCCAATGCAGAAATTCATGAAATCACCAGAATCTACAAAGCTGGTGAGTTCTGGCTTGATGTAGCCATTTTATTATTTAAAATTTTGTCAAATAAATAAAGAATAATGATAATTATAATAATAATATTTTGTTTATTTATTTTAAAACCAGATTACAAATAGTTGGGATGCTCTAAAACTTAAATAAAAACAGAAACAAATCCTTTTTGATCTACATTCATTGAATACAGTACAAAGACAAGATATTCAATTGTAAATATACATTCTGAATTCAGAATTTTTATTCATGTTTCAAACAGTCTCCCAACTTTTTGGGAATCTGGGTTATAAGGCAAAACATGTTTAATAATTTGACCATATATATGTGAGGTTTATAGGCATATATAGTGTGAAACATTTTACTTATTCCCCATCTGATAAATAATAGTCTATTGTTGGTATTAAATCAACCGTATTGCAACTACCCTTTTATTTCTACTTGGAAAATGGATTGTGCAGAAGCAGTGTCTGAACAAAATGCAAACCCTTATGCAAACAACTGTATTTTCCTAAAAAAGCCACACCTTCCTTTCAGAGTACGGGAAGAGCCTGGAGGACGCCATCAGCAGCGACACCTCCGGTCACTTCCGCAGGCTCCTGGTGTCTCTCTGTCAGGTAGCTGCTGCACCTTTCACACCTGACTCACAATCAGCTCTCTTGAAGCACATTTCAGTGTTGACGTTGCCATTGTACTCCGCCCACGTAACGCGCACAACATATCTTACTCTGTCTAGGGAAATCGTGACGAAAGGGAGACTGTTGACATCTCCCTGGCCAAACAGGACGCTCAGGTACCGGTTTGAAGTCGCTCTGCTGTAGTAACATTATTGGAAAGTAATTAGCAAGCCTGATCATGTTGCTTTTTTTAACCTGTCTGTGTCTGCTTGGGTGTCAGAAATTGTATGCTGCTGGAGAAAATAAAGTAGGAACTGATGAGTCTCAGTTTAACGCCATCCTGTGTGCTCGCAGCAAGCCTCACCTTCGAGCAGGTGTGCTATTTTAACATTGTTATACTTCCTAAACATAATTTTTCTTCCTCTCTGTAGGGAAGTTCACCCTATGACTTCTGCTTTTCCAGTGTCATAACCCAACATTGACCTTTTGATAGATGTTTTCAAATATTATGACTGTAACCGTCTCGCCTGTGATTCTTGTCAATTTCAGTCTTCCAGGAGTACCAGCAGATGTGTGGGAGGGACATTGAGAAGAGCATCTGCAGGGAGATGTCTGGAAATGTGGAGTCTGGCATGGTGGCTGTGGGTACGTTCTTCAGGTCTCTCTTCCAAACCTCAACCAAACTGAAGTGGCTTTCCAGAAACATGTTGAAGCTTTAAGTATATATCGAAGTCACTTTGTCAAGATGTTTGTTTTAAGAGGCTTTCCTGGAAGGGCTAAAAATATCTTGCTGATGCCCGCTGGCTGCCGTTTGACCTGAATACTTTTTTAATACCTGATGACTAATCAACAGAAACTCTGTAAATATGTCATTGATGATCCAGTCAGATTGTAAACAGCACTTACATGCATGGTAGTTTATAATGTAACTGTACTGCCAGGACATTTTGTGCCAGTGTGCAACTAATGGATTTGGTGCTTTTAAGTTATTTCAGACAGGCCACGCCTTAAAAGATGGGCAGCCAATTACAAGAAACCAGTACAGAACATCTTAAAGGCACAATGAGAAGGATTTATCTGTGAACAAAACGCTCAGTTGCCCCCCTCCACCACAGCTCAGCAGAGTATCTCTATCTGGCATCTGGTGCTATGAGCCAGTGCCCAAAGGCCGACGCCCAGAAACATCCCAAACACAGCTAAATGAGAGAACTACTACTGAATCCTTCTCATTGGGTAACATACTGTATATATTCATGAATTAAGCACAGCCACATCTCTCTCTTATGTAGTTATCATTCAGCTACATTGAATTTAAATGTACATTAGTGTCTATATGCTGTCAGTCTTAAGCAATCACTATTTTTGAGCTTTTTCAGACTTTTTCTTTTTTACAGTGTCTGTTGTTTCTCGCCCTCTCATACCCCTTTTCGACCAAGGCAGTTCCAGGGCCGTGTCGGAGGAAGTGCCTTCTCTTTAACCAGTTCTTCGCGTTTCGACAGTCAAAGAACCGGCTCTCGGCCAGGAAAACTGGTTCCAGAGCGGCACCGACTCTTTGCTGGTCTCGAACCAGGAAACTGCTTATGTCCGGGGGGCGGGATTATCATGACCAACAAGACCAGCTAAAACGTGTAACATTCATTTTGTTTGATTTGATTTTGATTTTAACTGCAGTTTAACTGATTGAGACAGGCGAGTGCTAGCGGACTTAGCTTACAACAAAGGCTAACCCCAATACTTACATTCAGTGTTAATAAGAATATAATCTCCGTCCATAGCGATCAAGACGAGCAGCACTGATGTGTTGAACATGGCGCGTTTGGATGCCGATGTAAGCTCGTAAGGCCAGGAGCAACATTTGTAAAGAGACGATGCTGTCTGCTGTTGTTGTTATTATACTTGCTGAGAAAGCGGAGATTAAGTAACTTAATGGCTCTCGAGAAAAGCAAAAACAAGCAAGTTGAACCAACTGTGAACCAGCACCGGCCCAGCAGGACAACTAGGTCCGCGTTGGTCGAAAAGGGGTATTAAAACACCAAAAATGGGAGCTGGTTTTGCAGAATCTTATCAGACTTGTGTGTTTACTTTTTTTTTTCTTAGTGAAATGCATCAGGAACACCCCTACCTACTTTGCTGAGCGGCTCCACAAGGCCATGCAGGTACACATGTTGTCTATCATCACATTTTATTCCAATAATCACAAACCAACTGTTGTTGTGGGTGACAGAGGAGAAGATTTCCGAGTTAATGAAAGTGTCACGGTGTGATGTGTTGACAGGGAGCTGGGACCAAGGACACGACCCTCATCCGCATCATGGTGTCCCGCTCCGAGGTGGACATGTTGGACATCAGGCAGAGTTATGTGCAGACTTATGGAAAATCACTGTACACTCACATCTCAGTAAGTCCCTCAGTATGTTTTCTCCTTTTATGTTTTTTTATACATCTGAAACTCATTAATTTTGCTTTGTTGCTCAGGGCGATACCTCCGGGGACTACAAGAAGCTGCTGCTGAAGCTGTGTGGAGGAAGCGACTAAAAGGAAAGACAGACGACCCTCCACGAGGACAAAGTATATGTCCACACTGAAAGATTGTTATAGGACCATATATCACCTGTGATGCATGCAGTTAATGTTTTCCTATAACAAAAGTCAATCATTATTATTTTTTGTATTCTCATCAGTGACATAATAGTTTTGTTTTTGCTACTGTATTGTGCTAGAAGATTGACGAATAGTAAATATATATTAATATGAATTTTTTTTTTAGAGATCCAGAAATTATTAAATCAAATTGATAAAGAAATTAACTATATTATAGAGGATTATTTAAAATGTACAACAAACTGTTAACAGTAATTATAGTAATTAAGAAAAAACCTTATTTGGAAGTATTTCAGAAAAACTGAAGGTGCACAACAAGGCGAGTGTCACATCTATCTAATATAAAATACAGTACAGTGCATAATCTCTGTGTCCCTGAGGTGAAGTTCACCTCACTGCCAACATTTCAACTGTGTACAAGCTCAAATACAATCTTGTGTGACTGTTATGCAAGTTTATAGCAAATTATTTACGACTGAATCTCACACAGTATAGATATGACCATTTAATGCTTGTTCAACATGCCACGATTAATATTCAGGTTATTTTTGAATGTAAGAAATAATCTTGTGTAATACATCTCATTTATCTTTGAAGGGGAAATGGGCCCATTTTCAGATTCATACATGTTATTCCAGTGGTCTAGGAAATTTACTTAAACGTGAACAACTCATCCAAATACAAAATTATAAAATTTGTGATGTCATTAAGTATAAAGTTGAGAACTGCTCCACAGATAATGCAAGAACTATCTTTTTCTTATGTTAACTTTCTCTTATTTTATATTTTCCATATGATTTTTAAACTCAAAATCACTTTAAAGTTAGTCAGTGAAAACGTAAAAAAACAAGCCACTTAACAACCATTCAAGTGGTTCTTAGATGAAGAATTAATGTTCACATATAGTGATTGAACTCTCCTAGACCATGAAACTAACATATAGGAATTTTAAATTTAGGTGGCGTTCCCCTTTAAAGTGTCCACGTAAACTAACCTGAATTGCACTCACTGCTTGCAAGTCTATGCAAATTAGCTTTACACTTTATATTAGCTTTACAAAACTCTAATGTGTTCTTGAAATGTAAACCTTTTCAGACAATGTTGCCTTTTTTTCCCGAATGCTGCAAAAGCCAAAGCTCAGAGGCTGATCGTGTTGTGCCTTTTGTCAGGGCTGCTGTGGAAACTGTTCAGAGCTAGTCGATGTCTCACTGTGGTTTATCTCACCAACAATCTATAATCATACCTGCACGGCTGCAGAAATGTAACCCTTACATTGTTTTGTTTACTTTTTTACAGTGTCCTCTGCTGGTCTGTATGATTTACTGCCAGTAGAGGGCTCTTGATTCACACGAAGAGTCGTTTGTGTCTGCCGCTTTGAGCTGAATATCTGTTGCACTAACTCTTCTTTGCCAACATCCCTGTAACATGATGATGTTTGGATGCATTTTTAGTTTTCTAACATTTTGCTATGTGATAGTCCCAGTCTCCTGAGACTTACAATCAGCCACTTCTCATTTCAATAAAAAAAAAACATTTTGGCATATCTGGATTGTCTTTGTGAAACGGGATCGTGTGTTGTGCATCACTGACTGTGGATTTTCTGCTCTTTGGAGGCGCACAATGAGCAATTTGCATTTCAAAGCCAGCCTCATTTTCCCTACCTTGGTCTGTGTTACGACGAGTAAGCCCCCCCCCCACACTCCTCATCCTCAGAGCATCACGAGCTGCATGTTTTGCTAAAAGGTGCGAGTAATGTGGCTTACATAAGTGAAGTCTCTGTGCGTGAGCTTTGCTGTATAATCTGAGAGGGAGAGAACATGTCCAGGTTTGCTTTGCGGCTCGAGTGATACGGCACAGAGAGCTTTTCTCAAGGCTATAAATAGTGTCCATATTGGAGACACGGATGTCCTAAAGTCTTGCTGTGGTGCTCACTGGCCTCAAAGTGCAGCCTCAGAGGGGCTGTGATGGGGAGAAAAATGCCTTCAGCGAGCCTCTCCTCTCCTACACCTTCCTCACTTCACTACTTCTCGTACACTCTCAAAACGAAGAGCCCCCACCAGCTGGGGGACAAAGAGGGATGAATATTTGATGTTGGTATTTGTGTATTTTCTCTGAAGCTGAGCCTGTTTGCCGTGATACCTCCTGAAATATATAGGTCAAAAGGAAATCAGTGGGGCCTCCCATTTGGCTGGCTTTTACTTTCAGAGACAAAACAGAACACTCTCCTGATCCTGATTTCGAGAAAAAGTGCTTTAATTATTTACACGTGGACTTGATAGCAGGACGCTGCATCCTCTCTGAGGCTTGATCACACTTAGAAACACATGCATGCAAAAGGATGCACCGTCTTACTGGAGATGTTAGACACACGTGCGTCTCCGAGTCAATCGACAGCATCTGTCTGAGTCATCGTATTAGTGGCTCGAGCTTTGACCTTCAGCCTCTGATTAGCTCTCACACTTCCCGTCACATCGCTGTAGCTTTCACCTTTTCTTTTAAAGGCATACTATGCAGGATTTTCCTAAAAAAAACAAACAATGTACAGACTCACAAACATACTTTGTATTAAACAACAACAACAACAAAAAACAGCTGATGGCTGCAAAACCTCTCAGTCACTTCTTTCTGTGGATTTCTTTACTGAGTGCAGTTAAATTAGGTTCTGAAGTTTTATTTACAGAAACAAAAAGCACAGAAATAAGTGACGCCTGTCTGTTCTTCTGCTCCATCTCAGTCGCAAGGCAAAACAACAAGTGGACAAAGATGAGAAAACAAGAGTGAATCTGGGGTTTGCTGCAACTCCTGCATAGTCTGCCTTTAATTGACAATAAACAGGTTTTTGGCTTAAATTGAAGTGTTCTTCAAATTTCATGTTTTACTCATGTTTTAATGGTTATTTTGAAGAAAACTCCCACTAACACAGAATAAAAAAGGACAAAAACCAAAATTAAGCATTTTGAGAACTGATAAACTGTTCATGGATTTACCCATAATCTGACTGGCAAATCAAATTTTGTGAATCTACTGAGATTAATCTACATTTTACCTTAATTTCCATCCCTGTTACCGACCTCTAATGTTAATACCTTCTCATAGACAATCAGTCAAAAAGTATTGACCAAATCGTTGATTTGCAGTGGATTTTCTGCAGCCGTCCAATGAGGAATGCCCGGTTTGGAGACATTTGGTTGCCAGAGACATAATCCCGCTTTAAACTTCATGAGTGCATATAAACAAATTACAAACCCGAGGATTAGATGAACAACACATAATGAGATGTAGATATCACTATCCAGCCTGCAGAGCTGCACGGCTTGAGGTCCATCCTCTGATATTTGACAAAATAGACGAATAAAACCCGTCTGATCTGTTCCTTTAATGTGTCAGCTGAAGAAGAGCAGCAGGAGTAACATATCACTGTACAAATGGCTTCCACTTGATGTTTTCAATGCACGAGTTTGGGGTTTTAAGGGTGTGAGAGCCCCTTGATTTCAGTCGAGTGTGATGGTTTTAGGAATTTACATAATTCCAAACATTCCAACTAGTTTTCTTGGTGAGTGCCAAATGGATTTTCCCTGCAGGAGAAAGAAATTAGTTGAGTTGTTACATAACCACTTACATTGTTAAGGCAGTGTTAAACTTAAGTGAGGGAATGTATAGGCACACTGTGTACCGTATTAAGCTTTAAAGCCAGGCCCGAGCTGAGAGTCCTCATAAAGGCAAAACACTGAAGCCTCTTAATAATAGAGAGTACTGTCAGTAATTATGGTAAACGAGCTCAAAGTAGATTTCCACATTCAGCTGTCTGTGCTGAGGCGACGGATAAGCACGTATAGATAATCTTCTATATGATTTCACTGTCTGCTTTTAGATCATTTGTTTCTTAAGGATATCAGTCTGATGTGACGTCGGCCTCCTTTGAGATCTGATGGATTATGTGGAGCAGAAGAAAGCTCACAGAGCGGGCAGATGTGTCAGGGGACAATCCAGAGGAGGAGCAGGCAGCTATACGATCAGGAGGTATACAGTCTGCTCTGAAAGGAGATCAAATCAGGGAATACAGGATACCGGATTTCCCTCGTAATAAAATAATATCCTATTCAGGAGCATATAATCCACGTGATGTATCAATAACTGGATTCCCTGAACAGACGAGGCTTTGATTAAAATTAATAAATGCATGATTTGTAATGCTGTAATATTTTTACAGCTGCAAAACGGTAAACACTGCTTGCAGTCTTTTCCCCTCAAAGAGTCCAACTCAAAGAAAATATTATATTATGAGAAATAAATGTAGCAGTGGTTGCCAAACTTTTTAGCTTGCATGTATAAAAAAGATTATGACATAAATTATTCAGTCAGTTTAATCAAAAAGCATATATTTCACTTTTTTGCTTCCTTATAAGGGATTTTTAGGGGCCCAAAGACATAAAACTATCCAGTTTTACACAAAAATAATGACTCAAATAAAGATTTTTTTGTAAAATATTGTTTTTCCTTGTCATCTCTTTAATCTTCTTGTGGCCTTTACATTGTGATATATTGTAGGTTGAGCTGCTCAGCAGAATAGTTGAAATTACCAGCAGCAACATTGAAATGAAGGATACATTCATGCATCAATATTCATAATCCAGTAATATAATATATATTCTATATTGTGAGTATTTTTGGTGCTTAAAGTATCTTTTGATGCTCGCTTTGTTCACTTTTTCTGTATTTTACACTGTAGCATTGCTACTTTTACTTGAGTAGATGATCTGAGTAGTTCTTCTGTCTGTGATAAAGTATCATAAAATGGAAATACTCAAGTAAAGTAAAAGACTCCCCAGTTGTACTTAATTACAGTACTTGGGTAAATGTACTCAGTGACATTATACTACTTTTTAAGTGGTGGTGGAAGAAGAACTGAGATCCAGAACTTTTAACGTAAAAGATATTAGTAACTTAAGTTAAAGTACAAAAGTATTATCAGAAAAATGTAAAACTCAAGTAAAGTACAAGTATCTTATAATTGTACTTAAGTACAGTACTTGGGTAGATATATTGGGTTAAATTGCACTAATGTGAGTAAGTTTTATATGTACGTATCATTATATTTTTAATAAAGGGAGTTAAAGCGGCGGGGAGCCAGGTGCGTCTGAAAACAAGCCCCGCCTCCGTTTACCTTAAATGTCCATTGCACGGAAATATGATTGGCACAGGGCTACAGCTGCTTGAACGGTGAGACATGGCGGAGTTTGTAGTCTGACACACACACAGGGAGAGAGAGAGAGAGGCTCTTGAAGAGTTTTCTACACTTTCAAACATGTCGAAAGAAGTTGGTTTCGGGCCGACGTCGTGTCCGGACCGTGTGCGGAGCGGAGCTTAAAGCGGCAGAGACGTCTTTTTCCTCGTCGGGGGAGGACGGCGCGAGCGGAGCGGCGGTTGGGAAAATGTGTTGTCATCTTCTTGCAGTCAACAGCCTTGGGCAACAAATATGGCTACTTCTTGTGTATCCTTCAATTCGGGTTGAAAACCGTCCCAACTGGGCCGAGCGGGATAGTTTCGGGGAGTTACGACAGTAGCACGGAGTGAAGTTGACTACCAGAAACGTAAAGGAGCTGCATTTGTCCCGAAGCTGTTTTTCCCCCCTTTCTCCCTTTTGGTGGTTAAACCGAAGCGAAACAGAGATGGAGCCCAAGCATAAAGAGTTGTTGGAGAAATGTTACCAGAACTTGGTGGAGTCGATAACAGATGCGGACCGAGTTGTGGATGTTTTGGCTCACTGCGGGACCCTCAGCCAGTCTGAACGCTACGAGCTGGGACACAACTGCTCCTCCAACTCGGAAAAAGTGGACCTTCTCCTGAAGATACTGATAAGTAAGGACAGAGACCATTTCGCAGAGTTTTGCTCGGCTCTGGAGAAGACGCACCCTCACCTGCACTCTGTGCTGCTGAATGGCACCGGACCAGTGGATCATACAACCGGTAAGAAGTGATTAATTAAACAGTGCATTGATTAACACGGGGGCATGTATAGCGTGTGCTTTTTCTTTCTTTTGGTGATGCTCCAACCTGGTTTCGATCCTGCCCTGGGCATGATCTAACTAACATTAGGGGTATTGACCATATGACAACTTGATGAAGGGCATGACTTTTCCTTTGGGCAGGAATAAAGAGGGAGAGGGCTGCACAATCATGTGACCTGATGCTTATTTACACTCACACTACTGTGCTTGTTTCCTTTGCCATGTCACTAAAAGCACAGCCTGCCAGCCCTTTGTGACAGCATTTAATGGACCTAAAAAGACTCAAACAATCAATGTAGTGACAGCGGGGCAGCCTGAAGTTGGATATGTGTGAGTGTGAATCAATAACCCACTGTCAGTGAAATGAATGAGTGAAGAATTAAATGTGTGTTAATGCACACAGGGACTTTCTGTAGAGTGAGAATTAAAGAAGTCGGTTTTATTTGTGTCTGGGTACAAAACTAACAACAATTCTACTATCAATTGTATTTATTTATTTGTTAATTGATTCAATAACTGCTTGGCACAATGTCAGAAAATATCCATCAAAACTCAATTCAAAATGCTTGTTTTTGTTTTTTTCCATTATTGATAAAACCTGCTGACATTTTCTTGATTTTAATATTTCCTCTATAAAATGGTAAGAAAAGTATCCATCAAAATATCCCACAGCCCAAGGTGACTTTGTAACCTTCTTGTGTCCAAATACTCAGAGATATTCACGTTACTGTCGCATAACACAGAGAAAATCTGCACAATTGAGAGCCTGGACGAGGAAATCTTTGGCACTTTTGCTTTTAAAAATAGTTCTTGATTCACTCTCCAAAACTAATCATGCAAAAGCGTCACTTTTAATCTCGTGTTTACTCACCAAAGATGTGCTCTTAAGTATTTTGGACACAAGTAATGCAGCATGAAATAAGCATGAAAAATTGACTGTTTAACCGAAGAGGATTAGTCAACAACAATCAATAAGTTGACTAATCGATTAAGACGAGGCAGCCCTAATGAAATGTCAGGAAATAGTGAAAAATTGCCAATTAATTACCCTACAGCCCAAGGTGACTTTTTAAAATCTGCTTCTTTTGTCGAACCAACAGTAAAAAAACAAAAGATATCCAGTTTATTATCACATAACATGGAGAAAGTCTGTATATTTGAGAGGCTGGGTGCAGGAATGTTTGAAAAATGGTTTCCTGTTAATTTTCAATTGACCTTCTTTCAGTTGACCAATAATTTCATCTTGAATAACTTGTTTCGTCCCAAAAAAGAGTCAGAATGCAGATATATTGATTTGAAAAAACACATAAAATCCACACATTTGAGAAACTGGCACTGGCAGATCAATTTGCAGTGTCCTTACATAGTAAAAACTTTGTGTAATAAACCTAATAAAACCCTCAGAATAACTTTATTATATTTTTAGAAACCATTCAAGGTAATATCCCCAGAGTTCAACAAACTATGCATGCAGTTATTATGCTACTCTGACAAATGGTTGTGAAGTTTATTGTTATTTACTACCACTGTTGTTGCAGGGAAACAAAGAAATCTGAACGATCCAACTGCTAATAACCAACAAAACGTTTATCAGGCACAAAATCGATGCAACAAATCAGATAAACATCACCCACTGCCATCATGAATCCCGTCTTATTTGCCAATTGCAGTCAACGTGGGAATTATCAGAGTTTACCAATATAATTGGCTTTAAAAAACACATTTCCACTTCATGTCTTGTTATTTCATCTGCATGTCAGTGATGTTATTTGTTAACATAAAAACAGCATACACATCTTAACCTTGTGTCTAATTCTGTTGGGATGTATTTAATCTCCTCTGCAGTTCATTCAGAGTAGTACGAGTGTAATTTTGTCCTGTTTGCTCACAAAAATAAATCTTTTCCCACTCAGGGATGATTACCTTCTAAATATATTTTTCTCTCACAGCTAAACCCCAAAAGCCACACAAATACTCTTGCTTTTTTTTTATTATTATGCTGATAAATGTATCATCAAATTCAGTGCAAGCCAAGGCGGTTATGATTTATGCCCTAAAACTTTAATAATATTCAGCAGCAGTAATGCCAACACAATGCTACATGCTCCTTGCTCAGCACCTCTCTGCACCTTTGCATTTCAAAAGCATTATTTGCATTGCAGGTTACTTTGTTCACTCGCAGCTATCGCGTCGTACCCAGTGAGCTGAATGGGGAGGTGTTAATTATGCATTTATTCTGTCCTCATTATTTATAAGAGAACTGAAGCTGCACAGTGACTCTATTTTTCTAAGCCTTTTCATTTTTGCGCTGCATTTCACAATCGTGCACCGAGTCTAAAACCGAGCACTGATACGCTTTCTGCCGCTGTCGGGGTTTGTACATGTGCATGTTCTCAGCTGGTCTCGGTAGTCTGCAGCTCCCTGTTGGTAGTCACACAGGACGCAAATGGGCTGAGCTGCTTTTTGCTACTGGGCAGACAGGTTCCTCCACTGCACAGCCAAAAGAAGGGCCTTTCCCCAGGAAAACAGTAGCTTGTGACAGCCTATGTTTTTAAATAATGTGCACCGTCAGCAGCCTGATCCAGTTACTCCCCAGAATCCCAGAGGGACAGCGAGCCCGATCATCTTTAAAATCAAAACAATGTTAATGAGCTTCAGTAGTTAACCCCAGCAGGTGCTCTCAAATCAAATGTCAACAGCAGAGATGCTAAATGTAGCTGATTGGACTGATCACTGAGCTCCAGGATGTGAACACGATGCACGTCTATACGGTGCTGGAAGAGGTGTGTATCACAGAGAGCTTGTTTGTTTTGCTAAACAAAGATATACCACAGTTTTATATAACCGTAGCTTCAGGGCTTGACATAAGAGCGTTTTTGTTTACAGATTGTTCTTGCCTTTTCTTGGAGAACAATAACATGACGGCAGCATATCATAAGGGTGTGTATCGTGGCTGACGTGTTCACTTGGCTGTGTTGTGCCACTGCAAAATAACACTGTCAGGTAGAAGAACAATAGGAGGTGCTTGATTTAGCTGGTTTTCTTTTTAATATCCTTCATTTTTTTTTTACCTTCTCACCATTAAGAGGGAAAAAAAGTTTGTATTTTACACCATTTTTTCCAGTAGACTTGGCTATTACCACAGACATTAGTTATTACAGGGACAGAAGTTAAAGGCAACAAGTATTTCATTGCAGAATCCAAACAATGTTTTGGCTCTTTCATATTGTTTGGAGCCCCAGAGTAGTCGATTTTAAGTGGTTTGTCTTTATAGAAGAAAATAAAAGTTGACAGCCACACTAGAAGCTCTGAGGTTGGCATGTAAAAATCAAACTTTTGACTTGATAATGGAGCTTATTGAATAGTCAAAGGATCACCAAAGTTTCCAGAGACACTACCTTGGTTTGGTACTTTTTAAAGCCTTTTGTGGCTCCAGGAGGAACCGTGTGGAATCTGATAAACTGCCTCAGGTGATGTCACGCTGTCAGACGTAGCTTAGCGTTGGAGCTAGCAGGCCGCACCGTCCCCACACACAACTCTGCATCACATCCACCTGTGCTTCCTCTCTGCTGGGCTGTTGTTCTCTGTGTCTCCGCTGAGCGAGTTATCTGTCTCGATATGGAGCCGGAGTCTTCGGGTAACTGCTCATTGTTTAAATGTAGAATGTAGAATCAGTTTAGATGTAGGTCTTAATTTTGCATGCAGGAAAAAAATACTGCCCCGTATTTTTTTGCAAGTAATTACTTTTTTGAAGCCTGACTTTTGTGCACTGTTATTTGCATGCTGGCTGGCTCACTTAGAAGAACATTAATGTTGTTAATAACACCGACTATGTGGAGGTCTTCTGTGAAAAAGGAATATAATATATATATTGATTAAGATCTGCTCCAAAATTGGTGCTTCCTTTGCCCATGCTACACCCTTTACCAAGTCTCTTGAAAATCAGCTCAGTAGTTTTTCTGTGATACTGCTGACAAACTAACAAACTGCACTGAAAAACAACCCTAACCCGAAACTATAATTAATTTTCACACATGCTACTATGTCATATTTTCACCGCAGATCAGCAGACTATCATCATATTGGCCTAACTTCACAGATTTACCACTAGATGTTTGTTTATCTTTACTTGTGCAGATAATATCCACTTTAAAAGGTCAGTGCCCCCAAGATGAATTCACAGATTTTATGACTTCCTGAAACTAGATGCTCAAAGGACTCTTCCTGGAGCGGTCGGATCAATACGTAAGAAAACGTGACCTCATGGACGTGCACAGTATAACGTGTTTAAGCTTTTAAACCCAAACGACATATCACCCATTGGAGAGCTGTCAGATCTGAGTAAAAAAAATGTTTTCCTTTTAAAATGGAAAATACAGTATTTTAAGTGTTTCTTATTCATTATCAGTGGAGCGAAGTACCAGATGGGATTTTCAGATGATATCAGCACTCAGTGTTGGTGCTCCCGTTTTCAGCTCTGAGGGAAATATTTTTTTAACATTTGCTCTGACTTTAGAAAAGAGCTCCACCTAAATGAGACACTTGAGTGTTGAGGGTCAGACCGCAGCGAGGTCTGCGTCACATGACTTCCACACGGGCAGAAAAGTGAGTGAACCTTGCCCATTGAGACACTCTCTGCTCAAACATAGTCATGGGAAACTTAAGCTAGACCGAGAACAAAGAGAGCTTGATCCATGGGATGCCACGGTTCCTGAGGCACATCAGTCTTTTTTTTTTTCTTCTTTCAGTCCTTTGCTGGGAAAAAGAGGGGTGAGCCATGTTAGCTGGGCTCCTTCCAGTCTTAATCAAACTCATAGTCTCCTTTAGCTAGTGGGAACTCGGCCAGCCAGGGATTGATTTAGAGCACTGGGACGTGGGTAAATAGAATCGTTTGTCATGCTCCCGCTCCGACTCGAGCGCTAGACTTTACATCAGGGGTGGAAGTTGCTGATTTAACTGAACTATAAGCGGCTCATCCCACAGCCAAGTTAGATCTCGGTAAATGTGCACTGCTGGCGGTTTGATCAGCACTTGTGCATCAGTAGAATTCCTTTTTTCTGACTCACTTAAAGGTGAAATTGTGTGAAGGTGCTTATTAGAGTCCCATTAGATGAAAAGGCTTAACAGTGGGGAGCAGTGTCGAAACACTTAAACCAACAGCACCGTAATGGACGAATTTTTATGATGTGTTAATTGTTCAAGTCAATCAAACATGCAAACAGTCTGGCTTTACCTGCTGAACTTTTTTGTTTATTGGACATACATTTGAAGACTTTACCTTTTTGATTTTGGAAAGTTTTACTCTTTTCTGACAATTTATGATTTAAATGATTAAAAATTTGATAAAATACAGGATAATTCAGAACTAAATAAATGTGATAAATATATTTTTTACATGAACACAAGCAACTTTAAGGAACTTTTATTTTGTGTTGATTTTGGCGCCCCCTATGGACAAAAGCAATAGTGTTCCCACAAGCAGCAGCACCCCGTGTCGTAAAGATCTTGATCTGGCTGGCGTGTTCATTTGTTTGCTTTCCTTATGTAACCATTTGTGGTTATAATAACAGTAATATGATCATGGCGAAACAAAATAGACCAACATAAATTCATATATTGTTGTAAAACCATGTGTCCTGAATGCCTGTCTTAGAGGAAGAGGGCCAATTCAGGGTAAGCTTTGAATTTTTCTCTTCTTCTGTAAAAAACCTGATCAGGGTTGACTCGTGTTTTCTCCCATGCTCTGTTATTGTCCCCTGTAGTTGTTTTTTTTTGTGTTCTCTTTTGCCATAAACACAAAATATCACATCAACAAAAAAAATATAAAAGAAGAATCTCCCTGTTTCCTTTAACTTTAACACCGTGCCAAACCAGTCTTATAAAAGCGGTAAATTGAAAAAATCACTAGTTGTACCGCTGTTAGTTTCAGTCTTTCCTGATTTACTTTATGTTGTTTCTTCAAATAGCACAATCTTCTCCATAATACTTACAGTGTTGTACTGAGGCTTCCTTTATGTACAGTTAATTATGAATCACTGTAGGCTATAAAAGAAGGGGCTTTCACAGGGGGGACTGTGTGATGTTGTCAGAGGAGATAAAAGGAGAAGCTCTGAGGCTGCAGCCTCTTTGGGGCCCTGGCTAGTCAGTATTCAAGCTCCCTGCCCAACTGATAATTAGCCACACTCTGCTGTCAGCCCACAGCCCCGTCATCCCAAGTTGGGGAAAGTCCCACCTTATTATGCCTCCAGCTGGCCTTTTTTCAGTAAAGGCCCCCGAATGTAACCCAAGCTCCGCAGCCTTGATGTACCATACAATGCTGGAGATAATCATCGGACTGTAATGCAGACATGCTCGAGTACACTCACATCTGACTTTAATGTTTTGTTTCGCCTGGCAGGGTCCACTTACAGCATCTTGTCCACCATGCCGTCGGACTCGGAGAGCAGCAGCTCTCTCAGCAGCTTAGGTGAGTGTGGCGCTCATGGTGGTGTTTGGGTGTCAAGTGTGGAAATATCAAAAAATTAAAAAAAAACATCGTCGCCCTGTGGGAGGAAAAACTGCAACCGTGTTCTCAGGTTTCTCAGGAAATATTCGTCAAATAACAGTCGGCCGCTGGTTGCTGCCTGTTTAGACTCTGAGCACATGCAAGTGATTACACAGATGTGAGAAGGATTTAGAAAACCTACACACACACACACACACACACACACACACACACACACACGTAGACCTGTTTAATTTGGTCATTCTCTAAGGAAGAGAGGATTTGACCGGCCAGTGCCACCGAAAGAGAAACAGCTTTGATTTGTATCATTGGGGGGATTTCTGTGTTATATATTCACAAGCACTGAGGTTAATGAGTACAAGTGAGGTAGATAAATAATGAAGTAGATTATTAAACTTATTCTGGCTGCAAAAATGTCAGAAATTATAAAAGAAAATGGCACAGTAAGACCATAGTTAGAATGTTTTCTTGTATTGGATGTGTTGATGTTTGAAGCTGCAATAATAAGCTAATGATTGATTCATATTTCAGCAAAGTAAGTTCAGTTTAGCTGTGCTGATTCCTGACAGTAGGGATGTATGATTTAAAAAAAAAAAAAAAAAAAAAAAATTATTTTGACTGATATTGCAATTCCTGATATTGGAAGGAATCATAATTTTTGCATAATTATTCATTATTTTCATTAAGAACTCAATTTAAATGATCATGGTGTCATTTTTTGCGAGGATCTGTACTTAAAAAAAAGCTGTTTTATTTCTTGTGGAAACTGTGGATACTTATTTCAGAATTATATTTTGACACATTTTTAGTTTTTAATGAAATTTCACCTTCTGAGATTTCAATATTGCACTTTATTAAATTTCAGCTTATTAAAAAATGCGATTAATCGTGCAGCCCAACCTCTTTCGTGTTTTCAGTAAAGAGTTTGATTAAAAAAAACTTGTGCTAGAGTTTTATGAAAGCACACGACACACTTTTATTTGAGCGAGGGTTTAAAAAAAAAAAATCAATCGACCTACACCAACACCCCGATCATTTGAGCTCTGTGAACAACACATGCCACCAGTGACATGCTGACTCCCACAGGAACGCCCGGTCAAGCCTCCTCCCCTCCGCCCGCTCACATGGACAGCCACCAGGTGAACGAGAAGATGGAGACGGTTCTGTTCCAGCTCAGACATGTGACCCGCGAGAGGGACGAACTGCGTAAGCGCCTGGCTCTCTCTTCACCCGGAACCACCTTCGATGACTGCAGGTACTGTTCTGATCACATGCAGCTAGCTGCCTTTTCTCCAAAACAAACTTTCTGTGAATAGAGGCATTTTGCCTTGTTCAGCTTTAAAAAGCAAGCAAAAAAACAAGTCAAGTAAGGTCTTACGTGATGTGAAATTGTTTTAAAATATGCTCAACTCTGTAAAACAAGAGGTTAGCATGCAATTTTAATGATGCCTCTCTTCCCTTGTGTTCCCATGAGTGCAAAGTTTGTATGATGTTTATCCCACTCATGCCTCTCTCATCCTCCCGTGTGGCGTCTTAAAATTGTGAAGCATTAAAATCGAGTTTGTCTCCCCTTTTCCCTCTCTGTGAAATAGACCAAACTCAAAAGCAGGTCATGACTACGAGCGTCTGAAGCTGCAGTGCATGAAAGCAATGGCAGACCTGCAATCCCTGCAGAACCAGCACAGCACCACCCTGAAGAGGTGCGAGGAGGCTGTGAAGAAGGCAGACTTCTACCAGTGAGTGGAAAGCTCTACTACAGGGCTTTTTGTAAATTTTTTAACAGCCGGAGCATTTGTGCCGTATGCATTCGCGCTCAGCCTGCAGGGTTTTAGCTTGTATTCAGTTCCTCCTCTGACATATTCACAGCAGATTGCATTGAACAGATTTTACTTTTGCGAGAGTAATAGGGATGAAGCCTTTATACCAGTTCAAAAGCTGATGAGTTAAGCTTTGCAAAAATCCTTGCAGCTCTTCATCAATTTAATTTCATCTTTGTGATTGTTTGAGAAAAATAATGTTTTTAATGTCTTCTTAGCCGCACAAATCCCAAGTCATCTTTTCAGCCCAAAGGTCGAGAGCAGGGACTGTATTACTTCTCCATAAGTAAAGCCCTCCTTGAAGAGTTCATGCCAAAGCATGCTCTGTAATCATCATCTGAACCCTGTGTGCATGGCACGGCATCTGTGCCATGAGGATAATGCTACAAACGCAGCATTTGTTGTCCCGTGAAATAAGCTGTGCCGGGGCGATGCAGAGGGGAGGCTGGTCCATTTGTGTGATTTAATGATGCCATACTGTCTCCAAAGTGTAGGGAGCCAACATCTGGCCCCAAATGCAAACAGACAGATGAAGGATTATTGCCATTTTTAAGCCTCTCCTTCTGGACCCTGTTTGCACATCAGAGAAAGTCTTTATTTATTACTGTCCTGTCTGCCGCTGCACTTATCCATTCACACCAAACACCATCCTCAATGGGAAATCACATCCCTGATTCCTGACCAGTGAATTGTACTCAGATCAATAAGTCACTTAACACATAGGCTAGCATTAGAACTCAGTAAGCACGGAGGATTTTATTGGTCTTTGTAGTAAGTCATGTCTGTACTGTCACCAGTTAAACAGTGTTACATAAGAGACTGTTTTAATTGTTAATATTGACATAAGACTAATTAGCATCTCAGAATATTACCATATAATTATATTATTCCACAATACCTAACTGCTGCAGGTCAGGGTGCATCAGACAGAACTTTAGGCTACAAACAGCTCCCCATAAACCCAGAGCTGCTTGGTTTCAGCCTGTTTTTGGAGCCCTGTTGTTTTTCTTCTTTCTTTTTAAAACCTGTATTCCAAAGACTTTGGGATGGTGTGCAAAACATACATAAAAACTGACTGCATCCAATTCAGAGTAAGTGATATATTTACACAAAACAAGTTCCCTAGTTTAAGCTTTAGATAAATCGTCTTTGTACTGTATACAATTGAATGTAGGCTGCAAAGGCTGTGCAAATATTTACGTTTTTTTATTCTGTTTTTACTTTTTGGGAATCAGGCTGTATTTTATTTGAATCCACTGAAAGTATTCATGCAGCAAAACTGTATGACAAAGTCACCAGAATTGCATGCAGCACAGCAACTGACATGTGATGCGTAGTTTGCATGTAATTATGCAAGCTATGCAAAATAAATTAACATCTTTATCTCCACAAGTCTTAATTCAAATGCTGCTAAAACAACATTCTTTGTATACTATATATGATAGTTTCAAATGGTGAGTTTAAAAAGACTGTTCTGTCTCCTCAGTAAGTCACCAGCTCTGGTACACGAAGGTTCAGGGTTTGAATTTTAATGGACTGAAGTAGAACACTTCTAGAAATAAGCTGTATGCACAGAACAGAGAAAATTGTGTCCAATAATTAACACAACAGAGAGTACACTGCAGAGTGGGGGTGAGATGATTAGCTGATTGAAAGGAAATGACAGTAATCAACAGCGATTTTCAGTTAATTGATAATTTAAGCACTTTTTCTTCTCTTGGATGAGAATCTGCAACTATTGGCTGTTTCAGTCACTGTAAATGGAATATTTTTGGTTTGTTTATCGTTTATTGTACAAACAAGCAACTCCAATACATCACTTTGGGTTCTGGGAACTTGTGATGGACATTTATTGACATTTTGCAGAGTAAAAAACCATGTAAAAAAGTCATCGAAATGAATTAGTTGAGTATTTGTTGGCCTGTGACTCATAAGTTTTGGTCATATTTTCTTCTTGGCTACGAGCGCCGTAATGCTGATTTTAAACACGGCTGGCAGTGCCCACACGGTCTGATGCTACTTGCTGTGGTCTCCTCAGTACGCTGCACAGCCGCCTGGCGAGCGAGCACGCCCAGCTGAAAGACGAGCTGGAGGCGGTGAGACAGGACAACATCCAGCTGGTCAGGGAGCACAACCACGTGAAACAGGCCTGCGAGGAGCTGAGGAGGCTGCATGATGACGACCAGAGGGAGGTGGCTGAAATGAGGATGCTGCACCAGCAGGTAGCCGCCAAACTGGCAGCCCGTCTACACTCGTGCTTCTACAGATGAGCAAACATAAACATGTGTACTGTCTGCACACACCCATTTCCGCCTCCGACTGCCCTTCAGATTCAATCATTCTGATCTTGACATCTGAGACAGAAATCAATGCGTTTCTCTCTCGGTGACCATTACGTCCAAGACGACAGCATCATTCAGGGAAACGGGGTCAGACGAACTCTTCCTCCCATGTCTCCATCAATCAAAACATTCTTTCAAATTAGACAAACGATTTGAACCTGCGTCTCTTTCTGCTTCACTGTTGGACATATTGTCTGACTGCAGTCAGAAGGTCGGATCATTAAATGTTTGACATACCTTACATAACCACAGGGGATGTCCTACACGCAGGGATACACGCCTCATTGTCCTCGGAGCTCGTGTCATCATTAGGCAAACTAATGTTCAGTGTCAGTGAAATTAGGACTCAAATTAGCTTGACGATGTCGGTCCAAAGTCGACCTTTACAGTCTAGCTGTTAGGTAACAGAGACGTACTGTATTTTCTCTTGTGTGAAAGGTGTCGTTTGTATTGTATCCAACCTGATCTCACAACCAATTCCTGCTGGTGTCACATAATGTGTGAAAGTTACGTACCACCTGCACAGGAAATCGGAGTTAAGAAGTTGTGGTCATTTCACATAATTTAGTAAAACAAAAAAGCTGCAGTTTCTGTGAATTTAGGCTACAAAACCACTGGTCTAGGTTTTATGGCAAAAAACTTCCTGGTAGGGAATTATAAAATACAGTTTAATAAGTAAATAAATGTACATAAATGCTTGAAGTGAAGTAGTTACGAGGGTGAGCCAAAAAAGTTTGGTAAAAAATGTAAGTTATGGAAAAAAAAATCACAAACCGCGAGTCATGAAAGATACGTAGGAAATATACGTAAGAAATCGTAGGTTAAGTTAAAAGTTGTTTTGTCTACGGGAAACAAACCCCCGATACACAGCAGACTTTCACCGTTTGTTTGACTCATTCACTATTTATACTTTATAATCTGCCTCGCCTTGATAATTACTACTACATCACTGAGTCATGTTGTTAAACCAGGATATTTGTGTTCCCAGCACGAAAAAGGTCCCCATTGACTTGTTTCTTCACACATTAGGTGCCACAAGAAATTGTCGTGATTTCACGTAATTTTGTAAGATCAGGCTCATTGTATCCTATAATAATTTACTCAGAAAGGTAGAAAAGGATTTATGTGCATGTGTAAGATTTAGGTGAGAGATAGGCCTGCTTACCTGGTCAAGATTAAATGATACACTGTTGCATTTCACCTCCTCTAATTCAGCGATGATGTGATTTCCAGGTGATGAGAGAGGGCTCCTCTGACGTCCTCAACAAGCTTTATGACACGGCTGTGGACAAGTTGGAGGCCTTGAAGGGCGACTACGAGGCTCTGAGGAAGCGCTACAACGACAAGACGGCCGGTCACAACGCGGACCTGAGCCGCCTGGACCAGGCCGAGGAGGAGAACCACCGGCTGCAGAAACAGCTGGACATGCTGCTGAAGCAGAGAGACGCTGCCATCCACTATCAGCAGCAGTACTCGTCGTCTATCAGGAGGTGAAATATCTCACACACACACACGGACTCAGCAGCTGTAAAAAGTCTAATGATTAACAGCAAACTTTGCTTCAAACTCAGTACTTGAGAGTAATGCCAAGGTCAAATCTGCACAGTGCTTAAAACTTAATCCAAGGCAGATGAAGCTTTGCAGATGGGCAGATGCTTTCCCATTTTAACTTTTCCCTTTTGATGCTGTGAGAGCAAGCTTGGTCACTTGCTGTGTTTCTATTGGTCATGTTTTAATGTTGGTTTTTAAACAACTCATGAAATATCCATCTGCAAAGGGTTACAATTTATGAAGAGCAGTAATATCCAACACATTCCCCGTGTGGTTCAGGTTTGACACCACGCAGCAGGAGCTGTCCAAGGCCGCCGCCCAGAACAAGGAGCTGCAGCGAGAGATGGAGCGGCTGCAGTCGGAGGCCACGCGGCTGAAGACGCAGCAGCTCAAGGCGGCGAAAGACGGCGAGAAATACAAAGAGGAGCGGGACTCCGTGATCAACGAGTACCGGCTGATCATGAGCGAGCGGGACCAGGTGATCAAAGAGGTGGACAGGCTGCAGACGGGGCTGGAGGTGGCAGAGGCCAAGCTGAAGAACACGTCGTCAGAGAGACGGGTGGCCAGCGAAGAGCTGGAGGCTCTGCGGCAGGTAAGAGCTGAATCAGGGGCTCCTTCAGTCCCATATGGAGGATTAAAGGTGTAATTTTATCCATTAGAGGTTTCTCAGTAATAAACAGAATTATCTACAGAGGTCTCCTCCTCTCCCAAATAACCAGATCCAGTGATTAAAACCAGTAAAAACACTGAATTAAGCTGTTTAACCTTTAAATTAGGTGATTCTCTGATGCTGTCTGGCATCTGGTTAAAAACAAGGCGCGTTGTTTGAGATAATTGGGAAAGTACACAACAAAAAGTCATATTTTATACTTTAAATTAGTTTAGAAATGTTCAATTAAAGACTGGAACAACATTAGTCCTGTTTCATATCATCAACTTGTTAAAACTTTGTTAAAAACAGTAATTTCACGATGACTTCTTCAAATTTACAGTAATGCTTTAATGTCGTGTGGAAACTAATATAAAACTTGATAACGAAGAACGACTTGTTGCATAATATCTGTGTTCCAACGTATCGACTGTAGTTAAGCGGGTTACAGCTGCAGTCGTCATTAATTTTGGCATCACCCAGAGCTTATTTAGGCTGGCCAAAAAAGCAATCATGTGTCATCACTGGTATTGAAAGACTCAGCATGAGTCTGTCCAGCCAATAAAGAAAATCAAAAAGAACAACACCAATTGACCCCTAATTAAAAATAATTTAAAAAGTGCTTGGGAATTAGAGGTTTGTGTTAGTTGCGCCTTCAGTTCAGTAACATGAGATAAGCTTTCGTTGATTTTATTGATGTTTATTTATTGAATGAATTTAAAAATGCTTCAGACATAAAACAAAACAAAAACAAAGATGAATTTGAAACAGGATAAGTTCTAATCTGAGTTTGGAGTAAAAACTAAGCTGACGTTTAAAGAGTTTATATTTTCTTAACTTGAAGCTTGTTTTGGTGCCACATGATAGACAGATATAATGGTTGACTGATGCTATCGGCCGATATTGGCCTAAAAAAATGTCTATAGGTGCATATGCTGTGTGATATGTGTGATTATGAAAACTGTTTTTACACAATATATAATGCAGAAAATGTAGCATAACGTGATTCTTTTCTATAGTCGGCAATTGACTGAAACTGTACAGAAAGAATATTTATCAGGCTATTCATTTTATTCCTATTTATTCAGTTATCATTTGTAGAATTGGAAATATACTGTTTGTATGATGTATAACAATGTTAAATATCATATATGTATAATAATACATTTATAAAGTTTTATGTTTGAGAAAGTAGCTCTGGGTACATTTGCAGAGAGGTGTGAAATTGGTGCACAATGCATTTCAGCCCATAACATTACCTATAAATTAGGTTCTGATTGAAAAGGAAAGATTTTCCCCTCCAGAATTAGTATCGGCATCAGTTTAAAAAATCCCATATTGGTCGGGCTCTTTAAACTGTAATGTATCTGTTTATTCATGCAGCCCAGCCTATGCTTCAGATACACACAGCAGTTATGAGCCTTTACTCACTCTCGATCTCCATCACTCCTGTGTGACATGTCTTTTCTGAAGGAGCTGGCCTCGGCCCTGGTGGACAGAGACCGCGCCATCTGTGAAAAGAACGAGCTGCTGGAGAAATACTGCCACGAGGTGAAGGACAAGGCCGAGGCCCAGAAAGAGCTGAGCCAGGCCTGCAAGGACATCGAGACGGTGCGCGAGGAGAGGGACGTGGCCCGCAAGGAGAGGACAGAGGCCATCATCCAGAGGGACCAGCTGCTGCGAGAGTATTACCAGGCCAGACAGGTAGCCAGACAGACGGGAGATTTATCATTACAAACAAGGGAGGGGGGTGATTTATTCCCCTGACAATAATCCCTTCATCCCATCTCATATAGTAGTAGTAAATGTTTTTTTTCAGCAGCTGGCAGGCTTCCACACATTGATTTTGCTCAGAAAGTCGCCCATCACACTTTGTTTTAGTGATTGTCAGATTAATTGCAATGAAAGTCCCGAGATTCCTGCATTAGGAAATTACCAGTAATTACAGTGAAAAGCTCTCCGACTTTGAAGCGCGCAAGAAAACTGCACCGCATCAGAAATGGATAATTAAGCCCAACAACACACAGTAAAGTCTAATGGAATTAATTTAGCTATGGACTTAATTAATGCTCTCGCTACCCGTGGCGCTCTCCCTGCTGCACTTTATTTATTTTTTTTAGAGCGAGAGAGACTGAGAGCAGTACAGATGCACCAGCAGACTCTCAGTGAGACTTATTATTCTATATCTGACCCACTTCAAACCACTATACATAATCCAATCAGTGACTGTTACGCCTCAAAACACCCTCACAAGACATCATTTGTCGTGTGCAGCAATTTATATGAGATGTTTATGGTTAAACATGGTGATAAATTTAATCTTGAAGTCAGTTGGGTTGGTTGGGTTTTCTATTTTTTTTCTGAAAAATTGCAGATTTCCTCTAAACTCACCATGTACTAGATCCTCTTAAGGGTATACATCGATGGGTCAGAAGGCTTAACAAACATCAGCACCCTGCACGAATACTGATAATACCATAACACAAGATGTCACTCTGCAAAGTTACTGTAGACAAGAAGGATTGCACCCTTCATCTCATAAAGTAATCCACCAGGCATGTGTTTGCATGTGTTTGCATGTGTTTCACTGCCAACTGTGATGAGTTGCCAGATAATGTTGCAGCAGAAGTTTGAGCATCTTTCTGCAACACAACTAGTGTTTTGTTTTGTTTTTGTATTTGTTTGTGCTGATGCCTGTACAATAGACCCCCCGCTGAGCCAGAGCTATGGTCTCATTGAAATAATGAGGATGCTGCTTTTTTTATACAGTGTTCATGTCGGGATGAAAACAGCCTCAAGTGTTTAATATGTGTTGGAACAAAAATATTTTCAGCATGGTGAAAAGTTTAACAACAATATAAACAATATAATGCTCAAATCACAGAAAGTCACTACAGGCTAATAAGGTAGAAATGTATCATTTATAATAGATTACATTGGAGAACAATGATTTTCTGTGTTACAAGTTTTCTGAAATTGTATGTTGTTTCTTATTCTGTATTTGCTTATTTACATACATTTACAGAACAGAACAGTAAAATAAGTATCTTGTACATTTTCTGTACAAGTCTGAAAGAAGACGTGTCATGAAAACCACAAAGAAATTACCAGAGCATAAAAAACAATATTTTTTGCCTTAAAAATCACCTTGCTGCTCACGTCCTTCATCAGCTCACATTCCCTTCAACTCCTCCAGAAACAAGACTCCGCCACCCTGGACATGGAACGAGCAAACAAGGAGATCGACATGCTGAGGAAGCAGTACGAGGCCATCTCTCAGGAGCTGAAGGAGGCCGTGCAGGAGGCCGAGGTGGCCAAGTGCCGACGAGACTGGGCCTTTCAGGAGCGGGACAAGATCGTGGCAGAGCGGGAGAGCATACGGTGAGGAGCGTACAGTCGGAGGACGTCTGTTTATGTGGAAATATGTTGTGTTTACGTTGCCTGTCAGGGAAGATGAAGATAGGTTTGTTTACATTTTGTTTTGACTCTGATTTGTGTGCGTCTGTCAGCACGCTGTGCGACAACCTGCGGCGGGAGAGGGACAGAGCTGTGAGCGATCTCGCAGACGCTCTGAGGAATCTGGATGACACGAGGAAGCAGAAGAACGACGCGGCGCGGGAACTCAAAGAACTGAAGTGAGTCACTTTAGGCACTATTTTTAGATTTAAACCTTTTAATCTCATTCACTAAGTTTGAGTCTTTACTCTTGTTTTGGGGGCGCCGGATAGATTTCACACCAGATCTTTTGTGCCACCCAGTGGAAGAAGTGTGTCACTGACTGACTTCTAAAGGTGAATGCACTTTTTTAAAGAGCTGTTTGAACATTTTCTGTCCTGTAGAGAAAAGATGGAGGACCAGTTGGAAAAGGAAGCGAGGTTTCGTCAGCTGATGGCTCACAGTTCACATGACTCGGCCATCGACACGGACTCAATGGAGTGGGAGACGGAAGTTGTAGAATTTGAGAAGCACAGAGTGAGAAACATGAATCTTGTTGTTTTCTTGCTGTATATCCAGTAAACAAGCCAAAATATTATGCACTATTAAACTGTAAATTAATTCTGTTTTGTCTTTTTCAGGACATGGATTTGAAGGCGCTTGGGTTTGATATCGCTGAAGGGGTAAATGATCCTTATTTACCAGGAGATTGTGGCATTTTTGTCAGTAAGGTGGATAAAGGAAGTGTTGCTGAAGGAAGATTAAGGTAAATGTCTTGTCACCGCAGTAATACAGCAATTTCTTTATGTTTGGTCTTATTTCTTTACATATATTTTCAGTTCAGAAGTTTCCCGACTCTGAACAAGAAATTTAAGATCAAAGAGCCTCATCTTATCTCAGCTCCTCTGATAAGCATTCAGAGCTGCTGTTGATAGTTGACATGGAGCAATTTTTGTCTTTTGTATCGAGGGGCAGGGACAATTTATGGGGTGATAACAGTTCAACATTAGTTGCAACACAGAAAGCTGGGAATTTAAGATGCAGCTTAGCACTTTTTCTAATCTTAAATCTGTAATAACTATAATATTTTTAATCATATTTAAAATGATAAAAGTTTAGAGTTTAAAAGGGCTTAGAACATTATGATTGAAGTGTATGACAGTTATTCCCTTACTGCATTATGGTCTCACAAGTATCATTTCCGACCAATTATTAAAAATAGTTTAAAAGAAAATCCCTCCATAATACTACATTAAGACTTTAAGACCCTTGAGACATCGTAGAAAAATCCATGCTGTGATGTCATTTCAAAAACTTTTTATGAGATATTTTTTGAGCTTCCCGATCCCTCTGATTCTCTCCGTGCAGGGTGAACGACTGGTTGTTGAAAATTAACGACGTGGACCTGACCAATAAGGACAGGAAGCAGGTGATCAAAGCGGTGCTGAGCGGCGAGGGAGTGATCAATATGGTGGTACGCAGACGGAAGTCACTAGGAGGACGGATCATCACTCCCATCCAGATAAACCTGGCGGGACACAAAGGTCAGCGTCAAGCTCCAATTAAGAAACAAACATGAAACAACTGAAGCCTTTTTTGTGTTGATTTTGTGTCTGATTCTCGTCTTTCAGACAGTGGCATAGGTCTGGAAAGTGGAGTGTTTGTGGCCACTTTGGCTCCAGGAAGCCCAGCTGCCAGAGACTGCGCTCTGACTGTCGGTGACAGACTGTTAGCTGTGAGTATGCTGCCCAAAAACCTGTTCAAGTTACATGATCAAAGCTGAATTTCATAACAAGAGAAAGGTATTGGGCTGAGACGTTGGCCTCTGGTGCCCTCTACTGACTGAAACAGGTTGTGTTTAATCAGGAAACACATGGGACACTATAATAATAATTCTAAGTGCACCAGTTTTTATAATTAGTATACAGGAATCCTATGTATTGGACTGTTTTGCACAACTAGGAAAGGATCCAATCTAACTGCACTGATGAAAAGATTTTCATTGTGTATATTCTTTTGAAAAAATAATTTGTTTGTCAAAGATTTCATTCCTCTCATCCATCTCTTCAATCAACAGCACACCCAATGCTAAAGCAGCTTTGCTACGCGTGCGCTCGTCTTTGAGAACAGTTAGCGAGAGAAACGGAGGATTTTCACAGAAGTACTTGGGCCCCGTCCCAATCTGCACACGCACACACTCGCAGATGTTGAGGCGTGTTTCTGCGGCGTGCGTGAGGGCTCAGAGCTCTTCCACTGTCACTTCAGCAGCTGCATGAAAGCTTAGATGCTCAGGCGTTCCTGAGGGACTCGCCCATATTTATCATAGCGAAATTGGTGACTCGTTAAACAAAATGTTCAAACCAAGCACGGATAGCGAAGAAAAGAAATCTGCTTAGAAGTTAATCAGGACTGAGACATTAATATTTAACCTCGTTTATTGCACCTAAATGTACAAAGAAACATTAAAGCAGCTGGTGAAGAATTATAAACAAGGTCATATGCTGCTTAGGAGACATTAAAGGATCTATTGGACTAATATGTGATATATTATTATAAGCAGTTATTCATAATAACAGAAGATGCATTTTTTAAGATACTGCTATGCATGTTTGGTATGCACCACATAACACCACATCAGCCTGTAAATTCATTATGTATAAAAAAAAAACATGGAAAATAATGTGCAAGAGACTGGATGATGTGAAGAAGAACAAGATGCTTAAGAAACTCAATGCCAGATCTTCACATCAATTGGTGCAAAATAAAAATAAAACATACCAGAAGTCTGGCTTTCTTTCTTTTTTTCTCTTTTCAAATGCTGATGCAGTGTTTCCAAGCAATGGTGTGTTTCATTCCTCCTTTTTTACATCTTTTCGAGCCCTCATGAACTCTCACACTACAGCTGCACCCACAGGACGACCCCTGAGGGTGTAGTGTTTGTATTGGGCCTCAGTGAACTTTGTATTTCTCACACGCATGATTGGCAAACAAAATGAATATTTTGTGGCAGGTTGTGGATTTTTCTGCTGGATTTTTTTCTGACCTTGTGTTTTTATCCATTTCAGATCAATGGCATTGCACTCGATAACAAGTCGCTCTCTGAATGCGAGTCTCTGCTGAGGAACTGCCGCGACTCTCTCAGCATCTCCCTCATGAAGGTGAAGCCCTTTAACGTGCACACACACATCTGTCTGCTTTAACTCTCTGCTTATTTATTGACCTCCCTTCTTCAACAGTTCCTTCCACAGAGCTGCTCTGGCCAGAGTTTATTTGAAGGTTTGAGAGACTCCGAAAAGGTTTCTCGGCTGCAGTCGTGTGAGATCCACGCCAGGAACTGCAGGAACTCCAAGCACAACTGCTCCAAGCACAACTGCTCCACACAAACGGACATCTGCAGCTGTGAGCTGGGCGGCAGAGGGGACGAAGCGTGTAAGGAGACGGGAGACTCTCTCAACAGCAGCAGCAGCAGCAGTTCTCACTGCCACCACCAGCCTTTCTCCAACAGCTCGCTGCACTCCCGCTCCCACTCCTCCTCCCACAGCCCCTCAGAGCCTCACCCCGACTTCTGCTACAGGAGGCCGGAGCTCCACCATCGCCCCTACACCTTCACCCCCGTGCTCCCCGACTGCAGCTCTCCTCAGACAGCCGTGGACCGAATTCAGAGCTCGTCATCGAAGCCCAGCGGAGGCACGTGGCCTAAAGTCATCGCGGGAGCTTCTGTCCCCGAGTGCGCCCAGCTCTCCATCTACAAGAAGGTCAAGCAGAGGAAGTCCATCTTTGATGTGAACGCCTTCAGGAGACCTGAGGCGTCCCCCAAACTGGACTACATGTCTCTGTCTCAGTTGCCCAAACACTCGCCACAGAGTTCGATATCTGAATCTGCTCAGACTCCTCCCACCCCGCCAGCCCGGAGCGACTCCTTCAGGTTCAAACACCGGCAGCAGAACAGTTCGGCGTCGGACTCCACCATCACCACCGGTACTCCCCCAGCATCCCCGGCCCAAGCTACGAGTCCACAGGACGAGGGGGAGGCAGGGAGCCAGCTATACTACACCGACGCTCCTCCAGGAGAGACGAAGAGCAGCTCAAAGAAACCTCCCGAGGAGCAGGGGAGTCGGCACAGGGCGGAGGAGCGGCTGAAGAGGAGGTACCGGCCAAAGTCTGCACCGGCACTGCGGCGAAACGTTACTCCGCTACACATCCCCGTTCCCATGCAGGTAACTGATCCTTTGTTTTATAAACTAAAAGATTAATTACGCAAATAAAAAACTCTGTGCCTCGTTGCTTTCTGCAGGTGCAGAGTTTCTCTAACGACGAGCACTCTCCAGAGCCGATGGACTTGTTGCGTTTCTCTCCCATGAGGACCAACAGGTACAGCATGCCCTTTGCACCGCCGAGCTACAGCAGCATCCCAGCACGTAAGTCACCCGATTGTAGAATAAGATCACAGCGCTGGCTGTGTAGGACTGTTTTCAACTCATGTGATCCAAACATTTCCTATAATAGAGCGAAGTGAAGGCCAGAAGTTAAAATTTATTGAAAAAAGATGCATGCTATCACTTCCAAAATCCACAACATGTCTTTATTTTACAAGAGATTCTGCTTCAGCCCTTGTTTGTCCGCTCTCTCCACACAAAGGGAGGTTTTTATATAGAAGAAACTGACAAATCCATTAAAGCAAACTGATTTATTAAAATAAAGACTCATTTATTTAATCCGATTTTTTAGGATGATGATGCCAGAAAATAAGATGCATTTGAAGCTGCATTCGAAAAAACCTTTGAACAAAAGCTTTGAATTTTATAAAAAGACAACATTTGGTGCAGCCCTCGTGCTTCACTTTTATGCAACATGTTGTTGTTGTTGTTACTTGCACGGTTTTCCCAGCAGTCGGTCCTGAAAAGAGACGTGATGCACGTTTCTGATGCCAGTAATCAAACTGTGAACAGTCAATGTTACAGCTTTGAAATGGAGATGTTTTACTCTTTGTGTTTTTCAGCACTATATTTTTCTTACTATGACCAAACATGGCACATCTGTGTTTTTGTTGGCAGACAGAACATGTGATCAATCTGACCTCAGTCGCTGGCTTGAGATGGCAACAAAACAGGAGAAATTGACTTGAACTTGTCCGTCGTTAGTGCTTAAATAGAAATAAACAACCTTTGGGGTGAATATTAGGATGAAAATGTAATGTGACTGTACCTTTACTGCTCTGATCTCTGATCCTGTTATGTGTGTTCCTTCAGACCCGGCACAGCGAGGTTTGGCCCCGTGTCCTGCAGTGACGGCTGTGATGAGGAACCCGGTGTACACCGCCTGGAGCCACGAGATCCAGACCAACAACTGTCCTCCAGCGCCCGGCTCAGGCGTCCACCCACACACACACACGAGGTGTTAAAATCTGCCTGTGTTTCCATTTTCCAGACTCTTTCATCTGTCTTTGTTCACACTAATGGGCCTTTTTCACAGCTGACACTTTGACTTATAGTATAGTGTTACTAATAATGCAGCATATCACAAGATTTTCTGTTTTCTCTGTTTAATATCATAATAAACTGAATATTTTTGCACAAAGCTGATCATTTGAGGGCTCTAGGACCTTGTGATGGGCATTTTTTGTTATATTTTTCTGACATTTAATAGATTTTAAAAGTACTTTTTTTCATGTTCAACATTAACTTAATAAATCCTTTGATGGTGCATTTTATTGTACAAAACAACCCTGCCCCAGATCTCAGGAACAGATGGCATGCAGCAAATTACATCTTGCTCTGGGTTGAATGATTGACCGTGGGACTAACTGAGGCCCTTTTTTTTTTCCACTTTTAGCCCCCAGCATCAAGGTCGCCTCAGCCTGGACCTCAGCCACAAGCGCACCGGGGACGTGACTGAGACGAGCTGCAGCCAACCACCGCACAGCACCAACTCCCTGCCCTCCAGCGCCAGACTGGGTACGTATGCAGCCAAGTTCCAGAGAAATTTAGTAATATTGTAAGTCCTGTAAATTACAGCTCTGTGTTTAAAGGTCAGTTCACCAAACATTTTTCCTCGTACTTTTAGTGGTTTCTAGCCATGCACATAGTTTTGGTTTGATTATTTGTTTTGTGGTATAAGAACACATGAACAGTTCTGTAAGAGGATGATTTCTTTTCAATGTTTCCCGAAAGGTTTGTGTTTCTGTAGAAATGTTTAATGTTTGCTTAAGGATGGAGGCTCAAGGCTTCAACTGGAAATAATAAAACACATTCAGAGTTGCATTTTAGTTGATATAGAAGCCTGGTTCTGAAGAAAATGCAGTAAATACAACAGACAAACGTTGTGTTCCAGTGTCCAAACTACTCGTTAGTTATTCGTTAGTAAAAGTTTGCACTGACCAGATCCTGAAAAAGACATGAAACAGTCACGTGACAAACCTTCATTTGAACTTTGACTGAATCAATGAAATTCAACATTAAAACTATGTTAAACTGCACAAAAGACCCTTTTCAGTCCTCATACTTCCAGTCATGATTGCGTAGCCGTACGCCCCCAAACTGCTCAGATTTCCGAGAGTTAATGAGTGTTTAGATGTTACTAAATTTTCCATGAGTCTGACTCAGCTCAGGAGATGACAGTGACTGATCGGCCACATCAGACATGATCAGTGTAGTAATTCATCAGAGCAGATTACCGCCTTCATCAAGCAACATCCGGGGGGAAACCCTGTACCTGCATTCCTTTTTTCTGTGTAATTGTCAGTGTAGTCGGCCTGTAATAAGTTTTCTCTGCTTGTTGTCTTTAGGCTCCTCCAGTACTTTACAGTTCAGGGCAGAGCGCATTAAGATCCCTGCGACTCGTTACCCGCGATCCGCCGGCTCCGACAGAGGTACGCTTCAGTCTTCTAAAAAACGAGCATCTCTGCAGCAAACAGCGAGTCTGAATCCAAACCTTTCTCCTCTGCCTCTCCAGGCTCCCTCTCACATTCAGAGTGTAGCAGCCCGACACCTCCGATGTCCCCTGTCAACCTGGAGACATCGTCTTTCACCAGCAGCCAATCGCAGAGCTCCATCTCCACCCAGCCCAGGATATCCGTCAGCCCCGCTGCAGTCGGCGACAGGCGCAAAGACGGGTAGGCCGGCCCCCTCGCCCGGGTCGTTACGCCGCCATCATTCAGCGTGTTTTCCACCATTTGTCTGTACTTCCGTCTGCTTCGTTGTGATTAAGTGCTTGTAAAGCAGTAAACAAAGCTGTGAGGCTCCATCTTCACACCATTAGAACTCCGACTCCCCATCTATCATTTTATTCTTATCTCTCTCCTCTCTGCCGCGCTTCATTATAACATGAAATCTTACTCTCCTGCTCGGGGTGATTACTCTCTGTCTTTCCTCTTTCCATCTCCTTTCTCAGATTTGTCTCTTATAACACTTCCTCTGTCAGACTTCCCCCGGCAGTAAAGCCCAAGTTCTTCTCTTTAAGAAGCTTGAGGTTCGTCCTGTACAGTATTTGCACAACCTGCAAGAGCACAAACATTAAAATATCTTGTGCACACACTCTGGATTTAAAATATAGCAGCTGTGGTGCTATATTTGTTTTAATATTTAATAGCCCTAATAAAAAAGAATAAAACGCTGATGGATGTGTATCCCTTTAAGTCAACATCCCTTCTTTGCTTGTTATTTATTCAGACTGCTATTGAATTTTGCATGATTGCATGACTTTGACTCGATATGCACTCAGCACAGCTCCCATGTCTTATTGACCTGAAGCCGAGAAACACGTCTTTACTTTCAGGATATCGTCAGAAGCAGCAGAGAGCTGTGTTGCATTTAAATGTCCTCTTGCAGGCGTCACCTCCTCCTTTAAGTTGGAATGATTAAATATTAAGTTTCTATCAATCAGTGTTGCATGTTGCATCCTGTCAGCAGCCTTTATTGCTTCCCACACCTGTCAGAACATCTTCATATTCTTCTTTATTTCCCCTTAAGGCCATACTTGGAGGAGCCGCGCAATGTGACAGTACAGAAGGGAGCAGAACCACTAGGGATCTCCATTGTGAGTGGAGAGAACGGGGGAGTATTTGTGTCCAAAGTGACAGCCGGCAGCATCGCACACCAAGCTCGTTTAGAGTACGGAGACCAGCTCCTCGAGGTACAGCAGCCGCCACACTTCCACTACACATCGAGCTGTTGTTTACGCTTTCTTCCCGCCTCTAATGAATCGCTGTTGTCTCCAGTTTAATGGGATCAACCTTCGCAATGCCAACGAGCAGCAGGCGCGGCTGGTGATCGGGCAACAGTGTGACACGGTCACCATCTTGGCTCAGTATAATCCTCACATGTTTCAGCTGGGCAACCACTCTCGTTCAGGGTAAGAGAGCGGAGGAAAGATGGTCTCATGAATTCTAGGTCATCCAATGAAGCAGCCTGTCAGCGCTGTGCCAGTGAAAGTTTTCTCAGTATAATGTGAGAATATGAGTGGAATATTTGTGCTTTATTGTAAACTGTTAATACATGAACAGAAAACACAACCAAACAGACGACATACTGCAGTGCCAAGTGATAAAGTAACAAATGCAAACACTGAACATAGAGTAAATGTTTTATACAACAAGGTTTTCTTTTGGCATTTTAACTTTGACATTAACTTTATTTTCAGGCTCAATAAAAAGCTATTATTTCCAGTGATTTTTGTGAAAAGTGAAAGAGATTTTCATTCCTTTTTCGCTCCTGTTGTCCTTTAGTTCTCGCATGGAGTCCATCAGCAACCAGCCGACGCCCCTGGACAGCGGAGCCACCACCCCAGACAATCACTCCACCGTCGACACGCTGAGCGAGCAGGACGAGGGCACCATGACTCCGCCCTCCAAGCAGACGACTCCTGCCACCAGCCCGCACAGCTCCTTCAGGTAGGGCTGGAACATACCTGTTTATATATTAGTGTCTTTTCATATTTAGTGTATTTTTCAACAATTTGTTATTACTATAGCCAAAAAATGCCAGCTAGTAGTCATGGAGATGCTGTGGAAGCAGGCAGGACAATGTTCTGCTGTGGATGAGCAGCAGCAAAATGCTTTTTCTTCTTTTTTTTTGAAGAGGCCCACCTTAAAAAAATCAATACAAGTTCAACGCTGTCAATGCTATATTTAGAATATTTTCACCACTTTGCCTTGCTGCCAGACAACCCTTTCAGACGGGGAACTAAAGCCGCTCTGTGCGCTCCTCGAGGTCGCCACACTCAGACTCTAATAACACAAACACACTCACCAACTGAGGCAGCACTACAGCAGAAACTCTCTTATTCTGCAAGGTGAAATGACTGTTTTTTTGTCAAAGGAGTTTGGTGGCTTTAAAGAGAGCAGAGATAACAGCTTCAGTCTCCCCTGCGTGAACTCACACAGGGCTGTCTGAGGACAAAGTGGTGAGAATATTCTAAATGCAGTGAACGCTAAACTTGATGTTGTCTTCATTGTTAGAAAGCTGTTGGCGTCTTAAAAACATTTTACTGCTGCCCTCGTCTGAAACCATACAACCTCACTTCTACCCCTTTAATGTGGAGGAACAGATTAATTCAAAGCTTTTTTCCTTCAGGCTTCCTGGTTCCGGTTCACACCGGGCTGCAGAGCCTCGACTGGTGAGGCTGAAGAGGGTACAGGTGGAGCTGGGAGTTCAGATCTGTGGAGGAAACCTGTACGGCATCTTGGTGGAGAGTCTGGACGATGACAGCCCTGCCAAGAGTCCTGATGGCCTGCTAACCGGAGACTTGATACTGGAGGTACCTGCAGTGAAGCACTTCAAGATTAGACCCCAGCATGTCTTTTTTCTTGTGTGGCTACCGACGTCACACCTCTGAAACCTCATGATCTGTTGTCTTGCTGAATAAGCACTGCTGATGATTTGCTCCCCCCGAGCCAATCCCTTCCTTTGTTACCGGTGTGTTTTAAAAAGAGGAGGAAGAGGAAGCTACTATAATTTACTGATGAGAAGGAAGGGATGAGAAAAGTCCAAAATAAATATATCAAACAGCACACATGCTAAATGAAAATGCTGTCGTATCCAAAGAAGCTCATCTTTCCTGAGTCTCATCCACTTCCTGTGTGGTTTTTCAGTGTGCTAATTATAGTTTTGTCCACAACACCGAGTGCAATGTTAGTGTGACATGATGACAAGATTCACTGTGAATAAAAGCACTCTGCAGTTAAATATTTAAATAAAAAACTGCTCTGTTTGGGCAGATTTGGCTGCATGTAGCTGTGTGAAGTACAACTCTCCATAAATGTGTTTTTGTGCATTGTTGGTTTGCTTTTACTGAAAGCGGTGAGTCATTCTGTGTTGGCAGCTGAGTTCAGTGTCCTTTTGTCAGCTGTGTAATTGATGTTTTTCAAACAGTTCAATGGCGTCAGCATGAAGAACAAAACTAAAGAAGAGGCTTACCTGGAAATGTTGAAACCAGCCGAAACAATCACATTCAAGGTCCAGAACTGCGTGGAAAGCCTCTCGGCCATCAAAGAGTCTCCCGGAGACGGGTTTTTCATAAGGTACCATCACTTTATCAGGCAGTCCAACGTGGCGACAAATCAGGTTCCATCATCAGTTGTTTTATCACACAGTTGTGTTTTGTAACATGCAGTGAAGGTAACAAAACATGAAAACATGATAATCAGCCGATCAAAACAGCCAAAAAAAAGGAAATCTCATCTCATGTTTGACACTGAATTTAATCTGCATCTGTAAAAAGTCTGAATCTGAACCACAGAATCCATCTTAAAGGCCCTTTAATGTTCCCAATCTCCTGTGAAATTGTCTCTCAGCCTTTTATGTCCCTCTTCAAAGGTCGGAGTAATGTGTTCATCATAACCGCTTCACTGTTCGTCTCTTGTCAGAGCACTTTATGAGCGGGTGGCTGAGGTCGAGCAGGAGCTGAGCTTTAAGAAGGACGACATCCTGTATGTTGACGACACGTTACCAAATGGGAATTTTGGCTACTGGACGGCCTGGCAGCTCGACGAGAACGCACAGAAGCTGGGAAAGGGGCAGATTCCAAGCAAATACATGTAAGTGTAACCTTTTAGTTTAGTTTTCCACACACTGTAAAGCATCGTTAAAGAATTTTAGTGTGATTACAACTGAGTTGTTTGTCTCCTAAAGGATGGACCAGGACTTCTACAGGAGGCACGGCATGGCCGACATGAAAGACGATAACGGCACCAGCAAGAGTCTGTCCGCCGCCGCTCGGAGGTCCTTCTTCCGCCGGAGGCTGAAGCACAAACGCAGCGGATCCAAAGACGGGAAGGATCTGATGGCTCTGGACGCCATAAGCACAGATTCTTTACCCCTCACAGAAGGTAAAAGAAGAAATGCATGAGTCAAGCAACAAAATGAGTTAACGAGAGCTGTAGATTCCTGCTGCTTGATCCATTAGTTGGTTGACAATAACCTGTGTTCTGCAAGGTAAAATTACAGTTTTTGTCAATGGAGTCTGGTGGCTTTAAACAAGGATGAATAACATCTTAAAAGTAACTCAAACCCCACATAAGAAATAGATATATTTACTTTTCCCACCTGGCACCCAAACTGCTGCTAAATGCATCAATAATAATAATAATAATCCAATAATACATTTGGAATATATTTAACAGTCTGAGTGGGTCCATTCTGCATAACAAGAACTTTTACTTTTGATACCTAAAGTAGATTTTGATGCTGATACTTTTGTATTTTTACTTCAACAAATTTTGAATGCAGGACTTTTACTTATTAAAATATTTACTGAGTAATTTCACAGTGTGATATTAGTACTTTTACTTAAGTAAAGTATCTGAATACTTCTTCCACAGCTGCTTGATAGAAATATCTAGAAAGGGAATGTAAAGAAGAAGCTTCCAGATATGAAAGTGTGATAAAGAAACAAAACCCTTTTTTCCCAGGATAAATAAATCCATAACATGTTTAATAAAGTGCAGCTGCAGCTTGAAACCCTCTCGTGTGTTCTGTAATGAATTGTATTTTCCTGCTCAGACGGAGTGAGCCTGATGTACCAGCGGGTCCAGAGAGTGGAGTGCTCTTTCCCCAGACCGGTGCTGGTCTTGGGTCCATTAGTGGAGGCCAGTAAGGACATGCTGGTGAAGGAGGCTCCGGCCCAGTTCTGCCGCTGCCTGCCTGGTGAGCCTGCACACACAGAACCAGCTGGAGTTTATTTATTCATTATTCACTGATGTAATGCTGCAGAATGCTGCTTCACAAAGGGCTTCTTTGTTAGAAAATAGTGCAGATGATGAAGCAAGTAGAAGGACATAAATCTGTGTGAATTATTCCATCTTTCAATATTTTAATTACTTTCCAGAGATCATGAAGGCATCTCAGCAGGCGATAGAGCGCGGAGTGAAGGACTGTGTTTTCATCGACTACAAACGCAGGAGCGGCCATTTCGATGTGACGACCGTAGCATCAATAAAAGAGATCACAGAGAAGGTAAATTCATCTCACTGGGGCTGTAACCTCACACAGGGGCCATCAGTGTGTTCGATAGCAGCTCTGTCTTTGATGAGTTTGTGCTCTGCTGTGTTTGTCACGTGAGGCTGCAAAGACGAGCGAAATCCTTCGAGAGCTGAAGGTGTTTAACAGCTTGTGTGCATCAGTATTCAGATATATTTGTCTACAGCTGCAAATAGTACAGAAATGTATGGAAAATAATTCATTATAATCACTAACTTTCTCAAAATAATTTATAGTACATTTGCACCTGTGCGTTGTATTTTATTCATTATTCTAAGATACTAATCTTATTTTTTTTCTCCAATAATTTGATTGATTATTCATAGATATTAATGAATAATCTAAAAGTAATGACTTAGTATCTCAAAGTAAAGAGAAACTCAAAATAATGAAATAAAATCTCACTATAATAATACATTTGCATAAACCTTTGGGTTGTTTTTTTTTAGATATGAAGTCATTATTTTGGGAGTTGTGATTATTCTGAGCTACTAAGTCAAAGTAATTATTTCGAGAAGACATTATTTTGTGATTCTGACTCCTTATTTGAAATGTTTCTTGTTATTTTGAGGGACTAAATTATTATTTTGTGATACGATGTTATTTTGAGATTTTGCGACATTGTGTGATACAAAGTCATTATTTTAAGTTATCAAGACATTATTTTGTGAGACGAAGTCATTAAAGACTTTCTAATGAGTTTTCATTATAATTTATCCAAATTTGGAGTAAAATCATCTGTAAAAACTTTGTGCTTGAGTTGAGTAAGTCTGGAAATGCAACTCTGTTCGTTGTAATTATGTATCAGAAACCACTGCTAAACACAAGAGACAATTACAAGTCATCTGACCTATTTTGTTTGCAACATTCTGCTTTGAACCGCCCCCATTCCTCATGCCGTCTTTTGCTGTCATTTTCTCTCATAGGACTGTCACTGCTTACTTGACATTGCCCCTCACGCCATCGAGCGTCTCCACAGCGTTCACATCTACCCAATCGTCATATTCATTCGCTACAAAAATGCCAAGCAGATAAAGTGAGTAATCCCCATGCCTTGAAGGTTGTTTGTTTCACTTGCTTTTTGCTTTCTTGTGTGAAGACGTGTCAAGTGTGCGTCAGGCGTGCTTTGTGTTTCGGCGCCGCTGCTGTTTACCCAACTTCACTTTCAAGCTGCGATCCTTCAGCGACAAACTAAGAAAATCACTCATCCGAGGCTTTGGATCCTGGAGGCTGTTTATAATGTTTAGAAAATGTGATTTTACTGAAATGTATGCCCGGTGTAATATCCAAATGTTCAATATTAATGCATCAACACACACTGTAGCATCTAATTTAACACTCTGAGACCCCAAAGCCGCTTCTGGGTGTTTTTTGCTCCTCACTGCAATATAAAAGTCCTGCACCTCTTTGGAAACAGAACAATCATGTCTAGACATATGGAGAACTTAAACATGTGATTTGTGTAGTACAACACATTTAGAATCCCAGATCATAAAAATTTAACATGCAAAATTAATACAGATTTACTTATTTTACAAAAATTGGAATTTAAACATTTTTGAAGCGCCAACAAATGTTACCACCAGTGGGGAAAAAACGGGGCATCACATGCTATAAATATTGAGCCATCTACATTTTTACAACCTCTCTTGTCCTCTCCTCTCTGCTCTGTGTAAACAGCCTGCAGTTCAGTCAATATTTCACAGAATTTTTGTCATGCGAGTGTTGGTCTCAACCAAGTCATTCATGGCTTCAAAGTTGCATTGAGGAGCGCAGAATTTAATGTTTTTTATGGGATGTGGTTAGAGAAAATAACATATTTTTAAAAAAATGTTACATGCAACATGTAGAATAAAATGTTTTTAATCAAATTTTAATATTTTAAGCTTTGCTTCAGTTACTTTACAGACTGAAGCAATACATGATCTGTTCAAGGACGAGGTTAGAAATCTAATAATTTCTGTTGATGCAGTTTTTGTCAATGCTTTTCAAACCTGTCAGTGGGGTTCAGAGGGTTAATGACCCGTTCTTATTTTGCAGTTAGCTGAAATTAAATTCACATAATATAAAAAATTTAACATTTGCACACATATATAGCAGATAATTTGCTATTATTTTCTCTCTGTTCCCGGTGAGGACAGTGTTTGGGTCGAGGATGCTGAATGACTCAGCCACACACTTATCTATGTTGATGCCAGTTCTCCTTCCAGGAAATATCGTTTTTGATTACACTCAGGAAATTGACATCTGCAGAAGGCTTGTAGCTTTCCTAATCACATTCATCCTGCAGACATAACAAAAACTAATTGATCAGCCTGATTTGATCACAGTGTCATTAGTTCAGAAACAGTCTGTCTCCCACCACCTGCCGGGGTTTACAGGATGATTGTGATATTCCAAAGATCTCTCTGCTTTTTCATTTATAATCACATGGGAGATTAAATCCGCTGAATCCTCGTCATGGTACTTTATGCACACACAAATATACGCTCAGGTCTGGCAGGAACAGGCTTCCTCAGCCGCACACGTACACACCCACGCCCACAAATCTATGAAGTGGTGCAGCAGGAAAACATGGTGGAGATTGATTCCTGCTAAGCTTTCGCTGTCATCAGCTGAGTGCCAGCTGTCCAGGGAGAGCTCACAGGGCCTGTGGCTCCGCTTTGTGGCGTGGGCGGCTAAAACATTCGCTTCCCCCGCCTGCTGCAGCCGCCACATACACACAAACACACCTCCCACTGCCTGCCTGCCTGCTGCAGCGATTGACAGAAGCTTTTTCATGGGTTATTTTATCCTCTGGGAGGCATCAGCAGACCAATATGTTGACTGCACACTGAGCGCTGCGGAGAGATGGGAGTGGGATTGTAGCTTAGGTCAGGAGCTCCCAGTGGATGTAGACTGGGGACAAAAAAATGTGCAGACATGAAGTGGAGCAGAGGGCTGTGAAGGATTGCAGAGTGATCACTCAAAAGCTTTGCAAGTTAAACGATTCTTATTGTCATAAACCATAATGTCAAATTGATAAAATTGATTTATCACTCAGCTCTATGCACAAGCATTGTGATGCATATACCAGCAATAGAAGAGTTTACTCCCAGACCAGATAAGGGGCTTTACAGTTCATCCATTCACACACACATTCATTCACCGATACAAGGCGCCGGCCTGCACATGGGGAGCAACTTTTGCACCGTGTTATGATTCTGTGTCTGAAGTGAGATTATTTCTAAAGATGCTGATGTTGTGTCTTCAGAGAGCAGAAGGACCCTCAGTACCTGCGGGATAAACTCTCTCAGAAACATTCCAAGGAGCAGTATGAGGCGGCACAGAAAGTGGAGCAGGAGTACAGCCGCTTCTTCACAGGTTGGTGGAAATCACTAATATTCACAGTCATTACAGTCATTTTTTGAGTTCATTAATGTACTGAATGAAGCACTTAATGTGTAATTGATGAATAATTTGACTATCATTGCAGGACTGAACACTGGTGTGTAAATAAAATGTATTTTTTTAACCCTTATGTCACCGAAAGCCAATTAAATTAGAATTTAGATATTTTTCAGCATTATAAATAACAATAAAACCCATCTGTAGCTTTTAGATTTCAGCTGCAACCACAATAAAACAAACAAATAACTGCACTAATATCAGTCCGGGTAAGTGGCATTGTACTGAACTGGCCCTTTTAAGGACAAGTCACAGTGCAAGGATTTTTTTTAAAATAAAAGAAAACCATCTAGTGTAATATTTTACCGTGGTCTAGTTTAACCAAAGTGAGAGTCCAACAGCGCTGGAGGTTATGGGGGGTTTGTGGAACACGGCTCCTCTGTGGTCTTTCCCAGACAAAAGTTTTGGTATCTGGAGCAGCAGCCAGTCTGACACACCCGACTTCCTGCTGATTAATGACTCCATGAAAGGAGGAGATTTATGGGGACGGGCTCTGGAAATGAACACATACCACCACTGATCCCTTCCAACAGGGAGAGGAGAGGTGGTCGGCCAACGGCTGCACAGAGAAATGTAATTATCAGAGTATCTGGTGGCATTACGGAGATGATCACATCCCTGTCCTCCCCGAGTCACGACTGAAATAGGTCTGCTGCAGAGGACTGTTTGTCCAGGAGAGCATCAGTGTTGATACGAGCAGACAGAAATGAATCAACAATGCTTTGAAAAGTTAATATCTGGGTTTTTGATGGCTATTAATCGACAACAATGTATCTACTTTTCTGATAATCGGTGAAGAAAAACAGATATTTCCACATACAGACACTGAAACTGGAGTGAAATGTGTAATGTTGGTGTTTTCATTTATTCTCTGCTCATGAATCTTCCTCCTCTGTGTTGCAGGCGTCGTCCAGGGAGGCAGCGTCTCCTACATTTGCACTCAGATCATGACCATCGTGGAGCAGGAGCAGAGCAAAGTGCTGTGGATTCCAGATGGAGCATCGTAGAAATCTCACCTCACGTCACTCCAAAAACATTAGAAGGATGTGATTTTTTTTTTTTTAAATGTATTTTTTATTATGGGATACACGTTGAATCGGTACAGCTAACAGACATCACGGTTAACTCCAACGCTTTTTCACCTATAACAATATCAGCACTGACGTCGGTGATCATGTAATATTCCCACTACAATAGTGATGTACTGTACTGCAGATAGATTTGTTTACACTAGTATTTAATACTTGAATGTTTTATTATCTACACTGAACAAAAATATTAACGCAACACTTTTGTTTTTGCTCCCAAAGATCTAAAACTTTTTCTATATACTCAAAACAACCATTTCTCTCCAATTTTGTTCACAAATTTGTCTAAATCTGTGACAGTGAGATAATCTATCCCATCTCACAGGTGTGGCCTATCAAGATTAGACAGCAGGATTATTGCACAAGTGTGCCTCAGGCTGGCTACAATAAAAGGACACTCTAAAATGTGCAGTTTTATCACACAGCACGATGCCACAGATGTCGTAAGTTTTGAGGGAGCGTCAGTTGGCACGCTGACTGCAGGAACGTCCACCAGAGCCGTTGCCCGTGAATCCAAAGTTCAATTTCTCTACCATAAGTCGTCTCCAAAGGCGTTTCAGAGAATTTGGCAGTACAGTAACCATCCCAGGACCTCCACATCCAGCATGTTCACCTCCAAGATCGTCTGAGACCAGCCACCTGGAAACTATTGGTTTGCATAACCAAAGAATTTCTGCACAAACTGTCAGAAACCGTCTCATGGTGGCGTGGTGTGATGGTATGGGAAGTATGTAAAGTAACGAACACAGGTGCCTTTTATTGATGGCATTATGAATGCACGGAGATGCCGTGACGAGATCCTGAGGCCCATTGTTGTGCCATTCATCCACGACCATCACCTCATGTTGCAGCATGATGATGCACGGCCCCATGTTGCAAGAATCTGTACACTTCCTGTAAGCTGAAAACACAGTTCTTGCATGGCCAGCATGCTCACAGGTCATGTGACCCATTGAGCATGTTTGGGAGGCTCTGGGTCGCCGTTTATGCCAACGTGTTCCAGTTCCTGCCAACATCCAGCAACTTCACACAGCTATTGAAGAGTGGACCAACACTCCACAGGCCACAATCAACAACTTGATCAACTCTATGAGAAGAAGATGCAAAACTGCACATTTCAGAGTGTCCTTTTATTGTAGGCAGCCTGATCAGCATCTTGATATGCCACACCTGTGAGGTGGGATGGATCATCTCACTATCACAGATTTGTGAACCATATTTGAGAGAAATGGTTATTTTGAGCATATAGAAAAAGTTTTAGATCTTTGAGTTCAGCTCATGATAAATGGGAGCAAAAACAAGTGTTGCGTTTATGTCTTTGTTCAGTGTAGTAGCACTCCTTTAATCCCACTCTGTCCCTTGAATATGCTGGACCACAGGAAGTCTGCAAACTGAAGACTTTTATTCTTTAAGTGAAGATAGAGTGGACCACTGTGTTCCCTTCTCTATATTTATACATATTTTCCTGCCATTTAATTTATCTAATCAAATCAAAGATGTTGGTTTTTGAACTTTTGTTATACAGATGTAGTTGTGTAGTTAATAGGAAGGATGTTATTTTCCACTTAATGTTCTTATTTATAGAGAAATTGGGGCAGATTTTTGCTTCCTACCTTGTTGCAGTCTTCTGTGTTGCTCTCTGACGACACTGTTTTTTTCATCCATCATTTCAGTCCACAAGAATAGTTCTAGTGCCAAGCTAAAAATATTTGCTAATCACTATTCATGCTTGGATTTATTAACACTACCCTTCCATTATAAATCACACAGCAGGTATTTTCTTTTCTGCAGTTTGTGTGTTCTGGTTTTGCCAATACGGTTCCTCTTTGTCAAGTGGATTTATCAAGAAGGGATATTTTATCTGCGGCTGTCAGCTAAACACATTTTCTGGACTTTCAGTACATCACGTCGACATTTCATGTTCAAGTTGGATGAAACACTTTAGGTCTTCTTCTAATGAAGGTTAATATTTCTATAAAACATTAAAAACAGAGTACAGTTAATGGAATGCAAGTTGTCTGTGTTTTCCTATGAAATATAGTTATCTGATACATTTTATTTTGTAGGAATATTCACAAAGCAGGTTGGTATTTGTCAAGAGGAAAGCTGGATTTCAACGATCAATGCACTTTTTGACCACCAGGGGGAGTAAACCACCAGTGTAGGTGAGGAATGGTAAGGCGTCTTTTTATCACTTTTATTATCATGGCTGCAGAAATTAGAAAAATATGATTATTTATTGACTTGTTTAACAACTTTCCAGTCGATATAGTTCCACATGGTTTATATATATAATTTATTTTAAAGCTGAGAGCTGTTTTTTGGGGGATGCTTATCATCTTTCATCCTTTTAAGGAGGATTTATTTTTATAAACAGATAATTTTACATGCAGTTTCTGTGCGCAGTAAGTTTATTAGACCTCTTTAGCTTACCACGTGTTTTAAAAAGGTTATAGTATGTTTATAACACAAAGGGAAATGGAAAAAAAAGGAGGTTAAAGTTTGATATAATTTGTTATAAAACTGAAAGTATCTCCACAGAACTACGAGTTTCAAAGTAAGATGTCTGCAACCACAAAGTTACAATGATGAAAAATTGATGAAGCGGTCACTATAAATAACCAGACATCCAGATAAGCATCGACGTGTATTGATGGCTCCTCCCCCGCTACCTGTAAATCTGCGATGCCATCTCCCGACAAATGGATGTGACAGGCGGCCGCCGGAGCCCGGAGACACAGAACAGCACTAAATCCGCTCGTCAACACAAGAAACTGTCTTTTTTTCGCACTATATTTTCTCGGAGGATGTCGACAAACTGCGACCTTTAACGCGAGGAGCGCATTCAACAGCGCGCGCTGCGGAGCTGCGCCGTGAAACAAGGTGGAGGAGTGAGTGAAGCCATCGCTTTATCGCAACACGTCTCTTTAACACAGTAACAGTACTTGTACAGTTTAATCCGTGCGGGAAATGGCGAGTTTTTGAGGAGTTTGCATGAAAATGTGATTTTTTTTTTTACGCACAGATCAAAAACGGATGACGCGCGATTCCAGCCATGAACGCGCATCGTGAGGCGCGCGACTGATATCTTAATTTCAAAGGAAGTTTTTGTTAATCATTATTATCGCGCGTATCTGCTGTCGACTCAACTTTTCTTTGCCCAGTGAAGCCAGATGAGAAGGCAGAGGAGCCGGAGGGGGTTGACTTAACATGGCCGAGCCGCTGGGGCATCAGGGGGCGCTGGCCGGAGCTCCCCAAAGCGCCTGAATCCCAGTTGAGTTTTGCTTTTTTGGGGGGAGGCTGGCAGGTGACCAGAGGGCCGATAATGTCGAAGCGGGAGAAATTTAACCCGGATCCGTCCATCCACATATCCAAGATGAATGTCATCATCCCGTTTTCACCAGATGTGCCCTGTGACAGCAACGGCCAGCGGATGTGGTGGGCTTTCCTCGCCTCCTCCATGGTCACTTTCTTTGGGGGTCTCTTCATCATCCTCCTGTGGAGAACTCTCAAATACCTGTGGACTGTGTGCTGCCACTGCAACGCCAAAAAGAAGGTACGCCCAACGGGCCACACCACAAACCACCACACCCCACTGAAACCACTTATTTATCACAGGTTTTGTGTAAAAGCCAGCGCGTGACAGCTATGTGTCCGGTTTGATTTATGAAATGGGCTCGTAATTAAATCTGTGTTAAGGCTCCATCGACAGAGAGCATAGTGCATGACTTTGAATAATTAACTGGGCTCTCTTTTGGCTTCATGTCACACACAGTAACACATAGATCCCTCTATGATTAAATTATTCCGCCCTGTTGGTGTGTTTAGGCAGGTTTTTAAGTTATGAGTGCAGCTGACACTTGTTGGTGGATCATCCTCTGTTTGTTCCAATTGAAAATGATCCAACACACACGTACACAAACACACAAACACACACACTGATTATAAACTGCTCCTTTTCCTTATGTAACTATTTGTTGTTATTATGACTTGGTTGAATCCCAAAAAGAGCATTTTTGCATGAAATGCATCAGTAATATTCATACAGTCAGGAAGTTCTCAGTCGTAGCTACTTTTTTGTTGATATATTTTTAGATTTGGCCTTTTTCCACTGTTAAAAAATGAATATTTTAAAGGTTGGCTCACAAAAAATGAGAAAAAATCCAAACATAATTCCCTTACCTAATATCTTCTGTTCTATTTTAGTCAGGCAGATCATTTTCTTGCCCAGGTTTTGAGATATTACCCTCTGAGATCTCTGCCTTCACCTCAGTTCAGTGGAAGTAAATGGAATTTCATGAGTGCCGCTGAAAACAGTAGAAAATACTAATAAAAAATAAATCAATAGCAACTTGTCTTTCTAGAAACAACTTTCTTCTGGGTTCCTACGGGTGCCGAAAACCCTTGAATATTTATGTGATGTTTTCAAGGTTTAAAAAGTGCCTGAAACTGTTCAAAATGTAGGTTTTATAGGCTGCAAAGTCTACTTATATTGAAACAAAAATCTTTGTGTTTTCCTCAGAAAATGGTGTCACAAAACATGATTTTTTAAGTGTATATATTGTATGTAAATATCTGATTTACCTCAGCTGTGAGGTGTTGGAAATGAGCAAATGAGCTGGAAAATGCTTGAAAAGGAGCTCAAAATTGACATGTAGGAACTCTGGTTGTTGTTATTCTGGATGATCCAAAACACTTCCTGTATCTGGAACTACTTTCTATTGCATAAATAGTCCATATAGAAACTGTTCCCAGGGTGTTTTATGGATTAATCCGAATAACAAAGACACTCTCTGGAAAGAGATGTTGCTGTTGTGTCTGTTTATGTAACTTTCCAGAGCTGCAACCATCACAAACCATTCAACCGCCCTGTTATTGAGGGTGGAGACATCTTCTGTCATTTTTATTAACTCACCCTTTAAGGTTTTAACGAGTAGATAAAAGCAGAAATGATCAGAAACTCTATGATATAAAAGGCTGAAAAAGTGGCTTTCTTGCTTTAAGACCAATATTAGATGTAATTTTTATAACGTTTTTTATCCTCAGCCTGGTTCCCCACAATTCATGCTCTCATCAACATATTCTGAGGTTATAATTTGCTGCTTGAAACCCTCCAGTGAACCGTGCAGCTCCGTTTGTTTGACCTGTTTCCAAAAGTCCGGACTAGTTTTTCCCATTCAGGAAACTCGAAGCTCGGCAGCTGTGATACATGGTTGGATGTCGGACACACATTCTCTTACGGCGGTTTGTGTCTGCAGTGTCCGTGTGCAGGCTAACACTCATGCCACAGTGTAATCCCCACAAATCATTTTCATAACATTTAAGGCACACTGCCACTAGATTTTCTCTTTCACAATTGTTACGACACCATCTGCCGGGGCCGGCCGCAGACCTGCTGAGGGGAAAATATCCTGTTTGTCTGGTGTGTGGAGTGTTTATCAGGCTCGTACTGTATCCTGAAGTTAAAGTCCGTCCTTGTATGCTAAAGGACAAAGATGGACTCGCTGATGCAGGAGCCGGAGACAGAGCAGTTTATCTTCTCACAGCGTTTGTGCATTCGTCTCTCAGACAGCCAGGGTGGACCAGGCTGCTGCTGACCTTTCAGAGGGAGACGTCTGTATCGTTTCCATGCTTTGGATGTTACAATTAGAGCTGCAACTAACAGCTACTTTCATCCCTCAGTAATCTGCTGATGGAGTTTTGGTTATTTAGTTAGTAGTTGGTAATCACTTAGTCTTTTAAAAAACCAGAGGTGATGACTTTAGAGTGCAAAAATCAGAATATATACAAGTTATGATCATATAAAACAGAGAAAAGCAGCAAATTTCTACTATGAAATGCATTTTATGGCTTAAATGCACATTGTATAATTTTCCGCTGAATCAAAACAGTAACAAAAAACAGTAGTAGTAGAGTGGGATCATGGGATTTGTTGTCTGCAAACCAATTGTTGTAATTGCGTCAGTTGTTCCTGTTTCGGATTCTTTCCGAGTTCATTTTTCAGATTTTTACCCGAAGCCAAATTATCTGCAGAGATCTCCTTCTCTTCATAACAAACTGATCCACTTATTAAAACCAGTAAAAACACTGAATAAAGTGTTTCATGGTAAGAATCTGTGTTTCTCCCAATGCTGTTTGGCAGAGAGCTGCTGCTAACGTTTGCTCAACGTGTTTGTATGATAACTTAAGATCGAGACATATGATGACTGAATTCTTTGATCTGGTTAAAATATATAAACAGTCGTCCATAATAATTAGTTTTCATTTCATTGTTACAGGTTTGGAAGAGACTGATTAATACAGTTTTGATAAGAAATACACTTTATCTGTCAAGAATAAATTACATTATCAATCATTTCATGGAAAGTGGTAAAAAATATTCCAACTTTATGGGTGAAATGACCAAAATCTAAAAAGTGTATTGAAACATTTCAGATTAAAACTGGATGAAAGTCCATTTCTGTCAGCTTTTGATAGACCACCACATGTAATGCTAACACAAAGGGTATATGAAGCCATTTCAGCTGCACAATCAATAGAAATTTTCAGTGAAATTGCAATGTGGACCAGTGAAATTTCCAAAATTGCAGCAAGATGCAAAATATGTTTCCAAAAAACATTCAGAGTTAAGTATTGTGGGGCTGCAGCGACGTTCAGGCTTATACATTTTAAATATTTGTTGCACACAGATCCTCACAAAACATCATGGCATGATCATTCTAATATATAATTCAAGGATAAATATAATAATGATGCAAAAAATATAATTCCTTCCAATATCATGAAACGTTAGGCGATTTAATTCGCAATATCAATATTCACAATTTGTAAAATTTTCTAAAATGTGCCATTGACAGGCCACCAAATGAATGGTATCGGACCGTTCCTGTGATTAAAATGACAGATTTTTTAAAAAGGTTTTTGTAAAGATTTGAGATTAATTGATAATGTAAGTGCACAAAATATATATATCATAGTTTATACGTGTATTACTGTACACCTTTTAAAGGAAGATTAGCTCAGAGTTTCAGCTCCAGTACGGATATTTAAAAGAATCCATCAGCTTGGGTCCAAGTTTTATTTATACAAACACAGAAGTGGAACAGAAATCCATGTGTGAAAATAAGATCAGGATGGGGTTGCTGCTTTCAGAGTCCACAGTGTTCATGTGTGAATTCAAGAGAGCAGTCAGATTTGGTGTTTTTGTTCAGATTGTGCCAAGTGAAGCTGGTGAGCTCCACCAACCTGTTGTGCCGCTCTGTGGGAGTCAGCCAGAGACGGGTCATCTTTTTCACTTCCAATCCTCCCCTCGCTGCCTTCTGCTCCGCCGGCGTTCATTTCGTAACTCCTGCCCCGTCTTCTTCTCCTCAGCCTCTCTTTCTCATCCAACATTCAACCTTCCTCCAAAGTGTCAGAAATGCAGTGTCAGGCGCATACGGTATGTGCCATATGAATCAGTGTTTTTGTTGCTAAGCAACTAGCAAGCAAAGGATTTCATTATAAGAGTAAATCTCTTCTGTGTTATGCAGTTGTCTAGGCTGTGAGATGTGGCAGGTTGTGTTGGAGGAACACCTCCCCACCCCCTCCCGGTCTGTGCATGTCATTAGCAGCCCAAACATGGAGCTTTCAGTGCACATTGTTAGCGTTCATAGATGGGAGTTGATAATCAGTTTCCTCCCTTTCTGATTTTCAGTTTGTTTTCCCCTTCAGCGGGGCGTTCGCTGCCCCCGTTCTGTTCTGTTCTGACAGCTCTCGTGTCTCTGGGACTGAGCCTCCGTCTGACGGTAATCGATGAAACTCGTAGTTTGCGAGGTTCTGATGAATGACGGCTATTATCTGTCTGGGAGGAGGAAAGAAACTGTGTTGATGGTAAATGGCACTGTACTCACGATGGGAGGATGACAAGCTGTGGCAGCTCCTCAGTCATTTTTCAGACTCACAGTGGGCAAGTTTTATTGAAGGAATGTGTTTTATTGTGTCCAGGAGAGCCGCAGGAGGTGTGAGACACCAACAGTGGACAAAAGTAATGTGGCATTGTATGATGTGTTGTGTGCTCAAGGTACTGAAAGAGGCCCCACTTATTTTTAGCCACTCTGCTCTTCGAGCAATATCCACCACTTTTATGCAGATTGAACAACCATTGGATTGTTTGCCATGAAATATTGTACAAACATTCATCTTCTCCTCAGGATGAATCATTTGGTGATCCGGTTTTTCGGGTTTGAGTAAAATTTCTCCATTTCAGTAAAATTTGCTTCAGATATCAAAGTCACCTGACTCAGGTGTCACCTGACACCTGACTGGCTATCTGGAAGTAAAAATTTTATAGCTGGAGTGTGTGACTTTAAAGAGAAAGATTTCTGTATTTCTGGAGCTGTAACTTTGGCAACTTTCCTGCATTACTTACTGCATATTTGCCAAATACTAGTGCAGTGCCCGTTCAAAACAAACTTTCCCTCTCCATTGAATTTGCATTGAATGAAGGAGCCTCCCTTACAGTTTCGTCTGCTAGCAAAAAACAGAAAAAATGTCCAAAAGCTGCTGAAAGGTGAAATGCACCACCAACAAGTTAAAGAGCCACAAAAACAGAACCACAAAAGTGGATATTGGCTAACATTAGCTAGCTAACGAATAGCTGACATTAGCTTGCTAACGAATAGCTGACATTAGCTAGCTAATGAATAGCTGACATTAGCTTGCTAACGAATAGCTGACATTAGCTTGCTAATGAATAGCTGACATTAGCTAGCTAACGAATAGCTGACATTAGCTTGCTAACGAATAGCTGACATTAGCTAGCTGACGAATAGCTGGTGAACATGCTAAACATTATTAGCACTTTGATGTTAGCATTCGGCCAAAAGCACAGCTGTGCCACATGGCTGTAGAGTCTTATATTTATTTTTATTGAGTATTTTTGAAAAATGAAAAATGATATTCATTATTTATGTTTATATATATATAAAGCAAGTATATTTAAGCCTTAAAATGAAGTAGTTTTGTTTAAATTCACAACAGTAACCACATGTTTAAAGCTGCATCTGTAATCTGAGAGAAAATGTGTATCTTTGAAGTGTAAATGAGTTTTGTTGCATGGTAAATATAATATGATAAGAGCCAGGGTTGCTTGTTCTGCTAGTATAGCTCCTTTATTTTTCAATAATTACATCTACTGCGTGATGTCTTCACAATTGCGTCTCTGGTTTAATAATGTTTGATTTGATTTGGCAGTTAATGCACTGCACAGTCCGACTGCCGTGTGCGTCTGCCGGCAGTGACTCAGTGTCCTCACATGTGTCAGGTGCATGGGGCGGGTGGGGGCGTTCGGGGGTCGGCGGGGGG
>CAFUXE010001106.1:266600-283160 GCA_903364295.1 Serranus cabrilla
TTTTTTTTTTTTTTTCTAAAGAAAGCGTATATATATATTCCTTGTAATGTCTTTTTAATGGTCTGTGTAATTAGTTAGGCAAGTATTAGCTACCCACATTGCATAATATAAGCAGCATGCTGCAGCTTGGCTGTCACTGCACCATCTGGGATCCAACAGGTCTCAGATTAACACAAATGTTAAACATCTCGACGGTGCCAGAGCCGGTCTGCTGCTTCCTGTCAGTCACCGAGACAAAAGATGCATTTAATTATGGTGCAAGACTGATTTAGTATAAACTGTTCATGTACTTATACATGTTATGTGTCACTTCTTGCTAATTTTGCATTGAAAATCACACATGTCAAGGCCCCCACCACCTAAACGAGCAGGACACACAGAACTTATAGTGGTTTAGCGTCTTTGGAGTTATTCTGCATCTCTTTGTGATTGTTTTGAGTCTCTTAGTAGTCATTTTTAGTGTCTTTTAGGTCATTTTGTGTCTTTTTTTAATGGCTTTTTGTTCCTTTTAAGTCATTTTGTGTCTTTTTGTGGTTGTTTTGACCCGTGTCATAGTTGCTGTGGCTTTGGTCCCTTTGTGTCTCTTTGCAGCTGTTTAAGAAATATATATTTGTAGTTGTCAGGTTGTGTCTCTTTATGGTCATTTTCTGTTTCTTTGTAGTTGGCTTTTTGGTAGTTGTTTTGTATCTTTGTAGTCATTTTGTATCACTTTGTAGCTGTTTGTGTCTCTTTGTGGTCATTTCATAGTGATTGTGAGTCTCTTCGTAGTCCTTGAGTATCATTTTTCTCTTATTTATGAAGCCATATTTCACAATTTTCTGTTTCATACTATTGATGAAATTATTTTCAATAATTTCTGAAAGTGCACCAACAACCATCAACAGGTGATTCATGCATTGATAACAACACATACAAATTTTAGCTTCTGATTCCACATAAGGAGCTGAGTTTAGCTGCCGATCGGAGGCTTGATGTTTATATTTATTAGATATTTAAAAAATAATTGTGTTCATTCATTCAGTGAGTCATTGATTAGAAGGACGCGGGTCTTTCTTCACACAGCCGAGGGGCCATAGATCAGCCATGAGATATTTCAGGAACTTTTTCCTCCACTGAGAATGTCTTGATTTTTTATTAATGTGATTTATATTAATACATTTTTAAATAATTTATTCACTTTTGCAGAAATTGTGTCACGAACCACATGTTCTATTCTGGCTTAATGTACTCGCCGCATGAGGAATGATCATGGCGGATCCTGAGAATAGACCCGCGATGTTGATCAATGACCTCTGGATTCAGGCGGGATAGTGAAACCTAAATTTGGAGGCTCAGACTATTGATCAAAGTGACAAAGAGGAGATGTGGGTGTAATGAGTAGATCTACTTTTCTTGTGTCTGCTGCTATTAAAAATGGATCCTGTCTATTTTTATTCATTAAAATAAAGCCCAGAGGAACATTGTTTAAATCCAGTGATGTGTAGATAACCAACACAACAACTTAAAATATAAATGTATGTATATATATATTTATATATATGTGTGTGTATAATTGGACACAGGCATGTCATGCATCACAAATCATTAATCTTTGAACTCTTACTGGCATTAAAAATATCGCCGTCAATATGTGTTTTCAGCGTACATTTTTAGATTTGAGTCATTAAAGTGCTGTGGCGTAACAGCATGATGCCAATTAAGTCTACAAACCAGCTTCCCCCAACACAACCTGTGTCACTTTGTTCATTAAAGAGAACCCTTCGTATAAACTGTGTTTTAGAAAGAAAAACGGTCTCAGTCTGAAGGCTTTTAGACAAAACTTCGTGGTTTTATAGTTGCTCATATCATATTTTGGTGTTTATTAGACTTTATGTCTTGTGATTGTAAATTGACTCGTTTATATTCATATTTTTGGTGGGGACTGTATATTATTTATTCCCTTTAACTTAACTGCTGGATATGTTTGTGGTGTTCTCTGGACCTTTACCTACACTTTCTCCAAACTTCTATAAAATCACAGCTATAGCACACATTAAAAAAATACTGAATTATTAAACAGTGGGATTGGGCATTTACTGGCATATGAAATGTGGTAAAGTTACGTCAAACCATCATATTACCAAGTTTATTACAGCTAATGGAAAACTGATCAGAAAAGTTGATGGGTACTTATCACAGATAATATTCAATCAATCAAATTTCACTAAAGTGATTTCCAAGCAGTCCGATCCTTTATAATGTGACAGTGTCAGACCTTAATGCAGTTCTGGGGTATAATATTTAAATCTGCTGCATCATCAGTTTACAATGTGTATAACGTGCATCTGTCATGTTTCTAACTAACTTCTGCCACTTTCCTCTCTTGCCTTATCTGCATTTGAAGTTTTTGCACAGACTTCATTTGTTGAGTCAAATGCAAATGACTCTCCAACCCCTCTCCACCCTCTGGGGTTTTCCTTGTTTCAGTGATTAATGTATTCATGTTCAGTGCTTCCTGTTTTATTTTGACACACTCTCCTCTCATTTCATTTCCTGCTCCCGTGTGTCTCCCTGATTAGCTGCACCTGTCTGTCATTATCCTTCCTCCCCTTGTGTGTTTAGTGTGTGTTGCTCTCTCTCAGTCCTTTAACTCCGTGTCGAGCTTTTCAGCACGTTTCCTTGTTTAGTATCTCTGGTTTTTTGATCTCTGCTAGCCTTCCTGACCTCATCTTAGCCTCCTCCCTGCCGGATTTGTCCCCCTAAACCTCTGACTGATTACCTGAACTTTTTTTCTGGCAAGTAGAGACTTCTTCCGTCTCCTCCTGTCTCTGAGCTGTGCTGTGGTTTCTCCAGTCGCAACATTAGGGACTCGTCAACACGTCTTTATCAAACTCCATCATCCTCCAGCCAAACAAATGTTTCCCCATAGATCGTTACATAATTCAGAGGAGAAACACTTCCTCCATCATCGAGAATAATGAAAAATGTGTCCACTAAGCCCTATTAGTGTCTTGTTTCATCAAATGGTTTATTTAACCAGTTTGAATTCATAAATACAAGAAGCCTAAACGCTCAATTTCATATTGATTTTGTCTTCAGAGGGCGGAATACATAATTCAGCAGGGCTGCATATCAACAAGTACTGAAACATTAATAAATAAGAAATCACAAGCACTTCTTCACTTTCTTTATTTTTTTATAGACCATGTATATTATTCTTTAATATCCCTATAGCCAAGTAGACCATATATGGTGGATATTTACAGGCCGGGATCTGCCAATCATCATGTTTCTTTTCATGCAGTATGAATGTGTTGTTTTCACCTATTCTAAAATGCTGTATTTGCATATTTCTGCATACTGGGGTCCCTAAACACGCTTGGAATTGCATAAATTGTGTACGCCTGGAAAACTGAGACTCTTGTGGATCCCAAGATGACATTTTTGTTTATTTTTGATGATGTTAGTCCCCATACAGTAGCATACAAGTACAGTATTTTTTATTGTAGTGCAACATTAAAAAAAAAAGACTTGTTCAGTGGCTATAAGTGGCTTTTCTGTATATCGACAAATTAAGAGTGGGTTCTGAGTATTTTCCTGAGCAGTTAGTGCTGGCCTGACAATCACAAAGAATGCAGTTCTCACAAAAATCTCAAAAAATAATAATACCAAATGACAGCATGGATTTTTCTTTGGTGTTCTCTAAGGTTTTGCTGTCTAAATATGGTATTTTTAAGTGATTTTTGACCATTTTTTAATCAATTCTCAAGAGGTCAAATATGGCAAATTTAGCAGGAAATCTGTGCAACAAATGTTATGAGACATATTTGAGCAAAGTAATTGACATTATAATGTTCAGAGCCTTAATACACTCTAATCTTTCCAAATTTGAATAGACACCAAAAGAAAACACACTGTTTATTAGAGGTTTATGAAAAAGTGCTGAGCTCCATCTCAAATTAATCTTCAGGTTCCCAGATTTTGTTGTCTTGCTGAGTTGTTTATTTATTAGACTAAAAAGCTTGTAGCAAGAGGTCATAATATTTGAACTGAACTGCCTGTTGGATGCCCCTGGACGTCTATAACTTCATGTTTCTTGACACTTGTTCAACAGGCTGCTGGCTGACGGGACACACAGCCTGTTCTTCCCTTTAGTCTGATCCACTCACCCTGATCTTCTTAAGGGGATTCCAAAGTGAGATTTAACTTAAATTCCCCCAGAGAGTCTGTTTCATGACAAATCTAATGAGATTTTTTCCCCCTCTTTATAAATAAATGATGTAACTTGGAAAGTCTGGGTGCTTTGCACAATGTAAAATAACGACTCTAAATGTGTCTTTTTAACCCTTTTATTAAGACGTGTCACCGAAATTAAGTGCAATTCACAAATACTAGAAAACACGGCCTGAAAACAGCTGATACCTGTTTCCTCTCATTTCTAAATTGCAGCTTCACAGAATTTTCCGTCCCTGTGTCTCGTTGGCTGCATTAGCTGCTAAGTGAGCTGGACATGTTATTATAGTGTTATCAGGTTAGTGCCGCGGGCTCTGGACGGGCTGGAGGAAGTGTAACATGGTGTGCTGGTGGTCCTGCTCGTCTCTGACTAATGGCTCTGAACATGATTGAATTTCTTAGTGCAGCCGCTATTTTGTAATAATAATGGAGACGGTTGAAATGTGTGGCGTGTGGGTGGGTACCATTATAGAAGACAATGCTGAAACCATTTTTCTTTGCATTAAAAGGTGTGAAATACGTAAGTAGGCCAGTGGTATAAAAATGGAGACCTGATCATTTTGTCTCCACTATATTTGAACCTTTACAACACTTTTATCTGATGGCACAGAACGAGAAATAAACTGTCATAATTAGTGCAAAAGAGTTGGCACAACCCTTAAAATGGTCCAGAGTCGGGTCTGGATACGTTCTCGTACTTTGCTAATTGAGAAATGTTGATTATATACATGCAGTTTTAAATGGACATTTATTTTCATATTCTAATTTCAAAGTACAGTATTAGTCCTTCCTATTCTTGATACTTTATTTTAAAGGATTAAATGGCTGATATGCTATTTTTTGTCAACAAATCCCATGAAAAGACCAAAACCAATGAACTGACTTAAGTATTTCCCGAAATATCCTCTTTGCTATTGACCTCCACTATTGTTCAGAGACTACTGAAGCATAAGTGTTTTCTCATATACACTTACACAGCAACAAATCCATAAAAAGACCAAAACCCACAATATGCTGCTTAATCCCCACTTAATCTCTCATAACTATAATATCAACCTGTCATACCAACCTGATCTCACAAAATCACATGAAATATCATAAAAAGTTGTTTACTTTTGTTTTCACACGAGGCATGAACCCTGCTCTCCTGGGTGAAAGTCTGCCGTTTGTTATATACTTTATGCCTATACTTTGTATAAATCACCAGAAATATAAACTAAACTATACTTAAAGAGGCTCATTAATTTCCCAAAACAGTTTGCATGACTCAAAGTAAAAATACTGCATTTGTTTGGGGGACTATTTTCAGCTTTGGATAAATACACATTTGCTGCTCTGTCGAGAAACATGATGCCAGAGTAATGAAGGGAGCTTGTCACCCACTGTTACACTGGGTGACATGCTCCATTCATTACGATGAACATGGGTGCTGTAGTTTATTTTAAGTTGACCCCTCATGCAGCATCCTGCTGCCATAAATACTCATTAGCGCACAAAATCTGCAGCTAAAAATAGTCCCAAACAAACACTCCATTTACTCCTACTTCTGTAACATTTCCACTGGGATTTAATTTCACTGTGACTTTTTCTTTACTGTAATTACACTATTTTAATTATTTGCCCCTTGTCGTCTCATCACAACTGTGTGCCCAATAGTACGCCATATGTTGCAGACGCGATTCATTAATTCCCCTATTTTAGTGGTGCTGCACCCTTTCCAGCTTTATAAAGATTTATGGTGGTTAGGAGTCACAGCACATGTTGCATGCCAGGAGTTCTTCCCCTGTACACACAGCCCATGATGCATCTGTGGCACGTTGAGATCTTGAGCATTAACACCACAAACAAAAAAGACTGTTGCAATAGTTTACACACTGCACACGTGCTAATGGAATCCATATAAACTGTAACTTTCAACTGTGAGGAGTTATTTTTCCCCCTCCAACTATGTAAAGTGCATGGACTAATCCCACATGACGAGCCGAGCTGCAGGAGAAAGGCCTCAGAGAGAGTGATGTGTGACACCATTAAGGTAGAGGAGGAGTAGGATGTCACAGGGTAAAGAGTCTGAGTCGTGTTAGCCTTCAGGCTGTGGGGTGTTTCATCAGGGAGCACGGCTAACCTCTGCATCCTGTCTCGATTTCCTGCTCTGTGAATCATGCCAGTCCCAGCAGACAGACAGATAGACAGACAGACAAAAGGACGGACAGACAGGTGGAGAGACAGGCAGGCAGGCAGGCAGCCCACTCAGTGGAGCAGAAACACCAGGAGCTCAGTGGCTGCCATGGATACACTCCTGGAGTCTCTCTGCAGCTCTCGCTCTGTATGTTTACTGTATGCATGTGTGCATGCATGTGCGGGGGCTTATTTTGGAACCCTTGATCCATAATAAGAATGGTGCATTTTAGGTATCGAGCAGTTGTTCATATATTTTGTTTTGCACAGCTGTCAATCAAACAAAAAAAAACGTAGGCGGTACTTTCTGTTTGCAGCGTTTGGATTTCTGTAGGTGGTATGTCAACTTAAAGCTGAACTATCCAATCAGCTTGGATTGTTTTAGTGTCTTTGAACTCCTTGTTTTGTTTAGAGCAACATTTTTGTCCAGGAGTAGTAGGAAAATGTTAATTTGACAGTCCTTCTGGAGTTTAAAGCTGCACTAATCAATATTTTTTAAATATGAAAATATGCCTGTATGTAGTTAGTATAAAAAAGTATAATATTCTTGGTTACAATTCAATATATGTTTTTTTTTCTTTTAGTTTAACTTGAAGGAAATCTCTCACACTTTGCACTCAAAGCTTCTGCGCAGCTGGACATCACTAACAGAATTGAACAAAGAAAGAAACTAACCTTGACGAGAGCACTTTACCGTGTGGTTCTCCCTGTTTGCTGCCTCTGTCTTTATTAGGTCTGCTTTGCTGTGGCCTGGATGCTAGCTTAACAGCAGCTTGGTGTACACAAACTTGTTGAGAAAGAGTCAGCGGATATAAACATTTATCTTATACCAAACTGCTACTGCTCACTTCTTTTTTCCTGTGAGGGAGGATTTTTCCTGGGAAAGATCCAGCAGAACAGCGAAAAGGTTCTTGTGTAAAGGCCGTACATGTATGTACAAACACTGAGCTATTGTTTTTACCACACAAGCAATTGAACACATGCATTAAACATTCATAGTGCTGGTGGAAAAAGTAAGTGAACCCTCTTTCTGCAGCAATCACCTAACTTTTTTTTTTATTTCAAAGGGTTCACATAGTTTTTCTTGCCACTGCATTTAAATCAAGCCTGATATTGTATTTCACATAAAAAATGATGCCAGTCACTTCCATAAAGTGATGCATACAGATCATTAATTAAACGCTAAAATGTTGGATTGCTATTCTGCATTGATCAAGGCCAAAAGTCCAACCACTGTATTAGGACTAAAAGTTGAATCGGATCAAATGTCAAGTTTTTTTAAACCTATACTTTCTGCATGCTTTCCCTACAGGAGGTCCATCGGATCACCACAGGCGATGGCATCAAACGCACGGACAAGGACGACCCGGCAGCCAGCGAGGTGGGCTGGATGACCTCGGTCAAAGACTGGGCCGGAGTCATGATCTCGGCTCAGACACTGACAGGAAGAGTCCTGGTGAGTTCACACTCAGTCATCATCCTTGGTTTAATCTTTGATTGACATCTCGCGCTGCTTTAGTCTACGTGTAGCAGGCCGTCGGTTAAGACGTCAGTGAGATGAAGCGTGACAGCCGATCATGATCACCCCCGAACTTCCCCGTGACAGCTCAGCACTCGGCTTGAACTCCCTCATAGTATATATCCGTCTGTGAAAAATGTTTTGTTATTATAGGACGGGCAGGAAACCTTGCTGAGCAGGACCTCGCAGCTGACAAGCCACAAATCGTGCACGCTTGAACGTTCCTTGAATTTATTTCTGCTTGTCCGATGCATAAATATACGGTTTTGAAGTGCATATCTTGGCGGCTTATCTCTCAGACAGGGGAGGCAGACGCATCAAAACAAGCCAGGGCAGAAAAGAGGAGAGATTTAAAGAGTGAATTAAGGTCATACACCCCATAATGCCCTCAGACAGCAGAGAGAAAAAGGATCCAGAAGGACGGACGGAGGGAGGGAGGGACATGTACAGTTTACCAATTGCATCTGGTCAGCTAGAGTGGTTGCCATGGCGCCCGGTGTGTCTGTTGACAGTGTCATGTGGAGAACACGTGTTATGAGATCCTTATCAGATCCTTACTTCGCTCAGGCGTCTATAGTCGATGACAGTTTCTGTGTGATGGAGATTCTGCTTTCTATTTCACAGGAGTGTTTGATGATTTGGATGTAAGTGCTTTTCAATGCAAAGAGTAGAAGTGATGAAATGAAATGGCATGAGTGGGAGCGCCATGCCAAGACTTGCCGCAGTGCTCGGGGCTGATCCCACTTTTCACCCACCCCACTAAATGTGGTGCAGCATCACCAGTTGGCTCAGGATGTGGAGGTTGTTAATCATGGCTGCTGGGTGGGCAGCCACTCTAAGGCGTGGTGGTTTGATGTGGAATATTAACGAACCACTTAGTTCATGTTTGTGGAACAAAAAGTGGGGAGAAAAAAAAAAAAAAACGACAGATAGTGATGATAAGAAGACGGGTTCTTTTAAGTATCCCTGTTTGTGTCATTCATCCATGACTAGCAAACAGGCTCGTTTTAGTTCACCTACACCCACACACCCCCTCCTGCTGGGGAGTTGCGGCGGTGAGTACGCTATGTTCCACAAGCTCCATTCGCTTTTTTTAGTCTAATGAATAAACAACTCTGTTACATGCCACAATCATTTAAAGACAGCTAAGTTTGTCAAGTTTGACTCTCTCTGTAGGCTTGTACTTGTTAACAACTTGTTTGGGCTCAGTCGGTGGGCTTTGTGCTGCTGGGTTAGCATGAACGACTTGTTCCTGGCTCCTGGGCGTTGACATCACACGCAAGTCACAAGTGGTCGGCTCTAAGTACAGGTGTGAATGCACTTGAGATACATTGAGGATGCATTTTGATCCGCTTGCTCAGACAAACTGCATCTTAAAATGCATCTTGGGCGATCTGATCACAAGGTTTCAGCGCTAAATACAAGTCACTCAGACCACTTGCTGAGGTTGTCCAGGATGCTTTTGACCACAAATATTTTGTAGTGTAAATTGCAATGTGTCCTGATGCGTTCCTCACAAGGATGTAACAGGAAATACATCATCAATGCGAGCAGCGTGGTGGTTGTTTTGATGACAAAGCGCCATCAAAACGACCAGAGTAACAACGATGTATGTGGTTCAAGTGCACGTGACTCTTATCGTTACCGGGCGGTTTACAAGGCTATTGGTAGAAAGATAGTAACTAGCGATTCGAGTTGTTGTTGATGTTTTCTGACGTAATAAATGTGCGTGGGTGTGGGTGAAAAATCACTCCCAAAAACAAGGATCTTGAAGTCATAAAGCGATCCTTTATTCAAACAGTGCACAAAATCTCACACAACCCAAACAGTTTGTGGTAGAGGAGCTCCCAGAACAGAGAAATTCAACAGTATTTAATCATAGTGTTCATGGTCATCAACAGATCAGTCATTCCCAAGACAAGAAAGACTCTTATTAAAATCATTGGCCTTGACTAGTGTGCAGCGAGGTATGTGTCAGCAATTACACCCTTATTGATCTTCAGACCAAACAAAGGATGTTTCCAGGGTGTTGGACAGCAGAGTGGAAGTTACAAACAGAATGAGATTTGTCAGTATTTTTCCATCAGTGGGGCAGTTTGACATAGTGGAAATGGCGTAGGTAGAAATCTGAACACACGTTGTCAGTTGGACATGATGCATGATGCACACAGGTGTAAACTGTAATGTGTTTTATCTGTTCACTTGTGATCCGGTCGCCCAAGATGCATTTTAAGTGTAAACGGGGCCAGGACCACATTTTGCAGTGTAAACACAAATGTGTCTTGGGCCACATTAGGGACCATCCACTCTACTGAGCTGCTTTCCTTATGTCAATAGACAGGCTCTGCTGCTTGCTATCTGCTGCTGTTGCTGTATTTTACTGCCATAGAAACCACTGAGAGTATTTTCATACTGCTGGTTCTGTGTGGGTGTTTGTTCTGGTAGATAGATCTGAACTCATCTTTGGCTCTCTGAAGCTCTTGTTCTACAGTGTCAGCAGCACGGAGGTCTCAGGAGACCACTTGTTGACAATAACTTTATATTTTTAGGTTCATAAAATGAACCCAAATTCATGAATATGTAGGATATTACAACAGAAACTCCTCTAGTTGCAACCTTTGCTGTATTATTCATGTGTTTCTATGTGTTTGTTTGTTCACTCAAGACGCATTTGGAGACACATAATACAGGTGTGAGCAGAGTTGTCCACCTGCAGTTAGATCCAAGATGCATGATCATGCTTGGTGTCAGCAGCTCCATATGAATGCTTGGTCAGGACCAGGAACTAGTCAGTATGTGCTCATGCACAAATTTTCTCCAGCTCAGGTGGTCTGCAGTGAATAAGAGTCTGGAGCAGCGGCTCTCAGAAGTTAACCTGGCTTATAAGCAACATACATACAGTAACATTTGTTTTATAAGAGTCGTGCAGAAAGATGGGTTTGTTTGCTACTGACATGAGATATGAAAAGCATTGAATCTGGCTCTAGTTCCTGTTCACAAAAAATAATTTATTTAAAAGGCCTCTCACTGTGACAAACACTTCATGTCAAGTGCTTTAGTCATAAAATGTGCATCATGTTTGTGTGAAAATGTTGCTGCTTTCGGTGTATGTTGTCATTTGAAATCCAGCGAAGTGAAACATTAGTTGTTGCTGTTTTGAGATGATGTGTGTAGCCGTAAGCTTCTGCAGGGAGGTGATTAATACCAGGAACGGAATAAAACCCCTTTTTTTTTGCTCCGAGGTTGGTCTAAAAACGGCACATTTTCTTCATCTGCCTCCAAATGTCATGTGATGACTCAGGCTGAACTCAGGTCGTCCCCACGGCGTCTCCTATCAGTTTGTCCCGAGCACAGACGCAAGTGATGGTTAATGGTGACAGCAACATATTGCTAACAGAAGCGTGACATCCTGTGTTTCCTTGTTTTTCACTTTAAACCACCAACGCTCTTCTCAATTTATGTGCGTGTGTGTGCAGCTCAAGTGCCCTGTCTCAATGATGGCTTGACACACAACTGTTTAGCAAGTGCTCGTCTGTAACCATGGCAACTGCTGCTTACCTAAACACGGCAGATGTGTGTTTTCTATGTCAGCCTGTTTAGGGGAGGGGGGGCACATTTAAAGCCTATTTCCAGGCCATCTGAGAGGGAATTTTACTGGAGTAAGAGCATGGGTAGGCTTAAGTGAAAGGCAGAGTGTGTTTGTGTGTGTGCGTGTGTTTGTGTGTTTCTTATTTTATGCATCTAGCTGTGTTTGCCGAGCTGCTATTCCCACATCTTCACCCACGTTGTTGTTGTCAAAAACATAGTTTTTGCAAGCAGCCTATTTGCTCTTGAAATATTCTGAAACGGCTCTGACTCCAGGATATTAATGTTTACCTGTTTTATATTTGTAGCTCTTATTAATAAAGCCCAGGAGGGGGAGAATCGATTGGTTTTTAACTTTACCTCTCTGTATTCAATTGTCCATTTTTCTGAGGCTTTTGGTGCATGTGGATCCAAGAGAAAAGCATGTCATGTAATTAATTTAAAAGTCTAGCTGTGCATGAATATGAAGGAGAGAATAAATCTTAACCTTTAAAGACAATTGAGACATGGATTATGCAAAGAGGACACTCGACTACAGGATGCCTGCAGTATTTTGCAATTTTGATGCAGGTTATGAATCTGTCAAGCAGACAGTGGTTGATGTCCCTGCAGACTCAATTACTTAAAAAGCTCTTCTCATAAATACAGAAGTAAGTAAAGAAAGAATGATTCAGACAAAAAGCAAACAGAAAAACAAGGACACAACCACAAAATTAAAAAGATTTGTTTTTATTTTCCTAATCTAGGTTGTTTTGGTGTTTAGTTACCAGAGGCGTTTGATGAAGGAGTAGCTTGATACTGTCGGCTCACATGAGCTGGTTAACATTACAGCTCAGTCGCCAGTAATGTTTAAGTCCTGCGGTGTGACGAGCATTAGCCCGTTGTCCATTAACGTCCATTATTAATGCATACTTACTTCTCCATATTGGTGAGTGCAGTTTGGTAGAAAGGAAATAGTCGCAAAAGTTTTTTTCCTGGTCAAACTTTCCTTTATAACTATTTACCAGGAAGTTTTTTGCCCTAACCTAGATCTCTGGTTTTGTAGCCTAAATTCAACTAATCTGCAGTCTTTGTTAAGTTTACAACCGTAAACTGTACATGTGTGTATATAGATTTTTAAAATGCTATTTTTTTTAGAACGCTCTGTTCTTATGGGTCAACTGCTTATATTGCTCGTCATGGGTGGTATTGACAACATATTTTGTCCTTTAGGTTGGAGATCTTGTTGAAAAATTTATGTATTTAAATGGGGGGGTGAAATGTACCTTTAAGAAGTTTTTTTTCAATGTGTGTAATGTTAAATCTTTATGAAAAGGGGAAATTCAGTCAGTCTGTTGGCTCAACTTTCTTAAATTTCTCTCTGATGACAAATATAGTAAATTTATAGGCTTCTCATAAATCACATTTTCACTGACTGTGTCTGTTCAATTAGTGCTATAAAACTGTGACGGCTGTGACAAAGGTTGAGGAGCTTGTTCATGTTTAAAGTACACGACACCAGTTTCTGATCCTGCCTTCTTCATTAGAGGGTTATGTTTTTGCCACATAACTTTAATTAGTCTGGCTTCTTATAATCTGGCATTTAAAATCTCAGGTATTATCCAGCGTGACACGTTTCAACTAAATGTGTTCCTGACCGCGCGTCGAGCTGTTTACCTCCGACTGTGTACGTTGAGTGATAAACAGGTGCAGCCGCCCTGTGGACGGCCCACAGGCCTGATGTTCATTTGCCCGGCTGGCTCCGTGTCTCAGCAGATTGTAAAAGATCAAACCTTGCCTTCAGGGCTATTTGATTAGCAGAGAGGACACTTCCCGATGACCTTTAAGTCTGTAAAGGTTTATCTGCTGGAGATCGGCGCTCTGCGCACTCACATAAAGGCAGAAAAGAAGAAGCCTCGTGTTTATTGTCTCATTTCAGATCAGCAGCATGCTCCATGTGAGGACGTGGTTTCCCCCAGATTGGGGACACGCAACGATCCCATCTGTCACTGCATGCATTATTGCATTTCCCCTCCCCCCCCGGTTGGTTTTGGATCATACAAGACCACCCTATTCAGTAAAAATGTCATCACATTACTGTTTGCTCACGTCAAAACAAACAAAACTCGCTTTGGGGAGCGAACAGGTGGCTGAAGCTTGTACCTGTGCCAAGAAGCCCAGCGGGTCGCCTGTAATGTCACGTATCTATTTCCTTCCTTTGAAAATGGGATCGTCAAGATAGGGAGTGTGTGATGGAGCGAGTCTGAGGTTAGTGTATTCTCAGGGAAAATGTGATTTCTCTTAAATGATGGGATCCCGCTGAGTGACATTTAGCCCACGTGTGCTTCATTCTACAGGTCCACGGGAGGGAAGGGGGGGCTGGGATGTGGCAAAGCTATTATTCTGGCTAGAGAAAGGTTTTTCTATTAATGGAAGCACAGAGCCGCCCTCTGGCACTGCTCAGTTTGCAGTCTGTGCCCCGTAACCCCAGTGGCAGTCACAGGTTGGACAGTCAGGGATGTTAAAGGCCGACTTGGATGAGTCGTCTCTGATTGTTTCATATTGTTGGTTAACTCTAGTTTAAGCTCCCTTTGATTAAAGGATTCTGACTCAGTCCTTACTGTAAAAGTCAGGCTGATATAAGCGGTGCGATACATGTTTATAGGTTGTTTTAAAGAAAAAAAAGTTTTATGCAATTTTAAATAGTGTGCAGTTGTTTGTCTGTGTCCAGCAGTTTTAGTTAAGATTAAGATTTCCAGCGAATCTCTGTTTATAAGCCTGATTTTCTAACCTGTAACCTGTAATGTAACTCTGTATTTATGTTGTGTCAAAATATGATGATTATGAGACAAATTCTGTTTTGAGTGCTTGAACTCCAAGCTGTTTCAGGGTGTTTTTATGTGCCTGGATTAAAAGAATACAACACTAGTTTCGGTTTTAATCCTGGCTACAAATGTATTTTGTTGCAAAAGTAACTTTGGCAACTTCTTAATGAAACCCTAAACCTGCCAGCGGGTTTCAGAGGGTTAATAGGATTTTCTAGCAGATTTATGGGTCTTTCTCCCCAATAGACATCTGAGAAACTGCTCTCACTTACCGTATATAAGGTCTAATGATTACGGAATTATGTTTATTACATTTTGGTTTAAGTGAGTTATGACTCTGTTGCTTAAGTCTGTTGGACCATCAAACAATGTTCTGTTACTTTCTGAAGCAGACTCTGACGCAGCAGTTGGCCCTGAAGACTGTGTCCTCGTGCCCATTTGTATGATTTACTCCATCAAGACTACAAAAACATCCAAAAGACAAAGAGTTCTTGGAGACGGATCGAGGATACAGCGTGGAGGAGGCTGCCACTGCAGGTTTTTTGCACCATCCGGAACCTTTATAGGATAAAAGTGTTTAAAAGGTGCCTGCAGTCACCTCCAGCTCATCATTACCAGCTGCCAAGCGAAAAGTGCTGCAGATTCGGAAGCGGTCTAGGATTACTGGGGTCAACATGTGGAGGAAATCCTATTGGATGACAGGTCTTGACCGCTTCATCTTCTGTCTTGACCGCTGTCTAGATTTGATGTCGCCGGGGAGTAGCCGCAGGGGAGGAAGGAGCTCTGAACCAAATTATAGGTGGGCCAGAAGGGCACTTTCATCAGGCGGACAAACTAGCTCACCTCCTCCTCTAAGAGGCTCGGCGATCAGCGGCAATTGTACCACTACATGGAAAAGCTTTTTGTCTGATGAGAGTGAAAAAAAAAAGAGGGGGAGAAAGCGTAAACACTTTTGTGGGGACTTGCTCTCTTCTCTGGCACTGCAGCAGCAGAAAAGTGCCGCACTAAAGTGATGGAAGCGCTCGTCCTTTATGTGACTAAGAATTGAGCTTAGTGCTGCTTTATTATTATGCTTTTTCCACAGTGTTCAGCTCAGCTTTAAAGGACTCAGACAGCATTTACTCCACGTGCCCTTTTCTTGACATTCCCGGTTGACTCTTGGCTTCAGGACGTCACTGTTGTTGTATGTAACAGATATTCCCCCAACATGCCTGTGGCATTGTGACAGAGACAGGAGGCTGTTTGCCACCTGTGGACTCTGGTGCCAGCGGGATCGTGTGTTACTTTCACCGCGCCCAGTGCAGCAGAGTGAACACCGTGGGAGCGTCACTCGGCTCTCTGCCCGCCTCGAAGTCTGCCGCTATTTTCGGGTGACAGCAGCTGCCAGGCCTGTTTTGTCAGGGCCTTGCAGAGGGAAACAATGCCATGTGAGACTGAAGTTATTTTGTTGCTTTTGTTGTCCCCAGTTAAAGCAAAGAGCGTCTTAAGTCGTCTGTGTCTGTAGTTGAGTCTTTATTTTCTGAATCCAAGTGAATAAATCAGTGCATCTCCGTAGTACTTAAAAGTAATGTAAAAATTAGGGTTTCTATCATGACACAAGAAAGAACTGGAGGGTTACTCAGAGTGAATATTTCCCCCGAGGCCATGTCCTATCATGCTCTGTTAATGAAAGTGAGAAATGATTTGTGTATCAGCTCGGCTCTAAAATTTAATGGGTTCGCTCTTGGTCCATGATTCAAACTTCCACCAAGTTTCATGAAAATTGGGCAATTATTTTTTTTTGTAATACTGCTGACAAACAGACAAAGAAGCAAACCAAATTGTTGACAAAACCTCAAATTATTGAACTAAAATAAAATAAAAACAACAGAAACTTGATTCGAGGAAAAATGAAATTAATGATTTGAATTAGCTGAAATAATTCTGACTCAGACTCAGCTGCAATGGAAATGACTGGATGAGAAGATGCTTGCAGTTTTTTCCATTAAAAAGGTAAAAAAAAATGGTTTTGATTATTAAATCAAACTGGTAAAATTACACAATATTAGTCTGTTGTTCATTACAGACCTTCAGGTCCCTTCAGAATGAATCTTCCTGACTTTGACGAGCCGTTAAAGTTGCTGCACATGACATTCAGAGTACTAATATAGCCGTAAACAACTATTTTCCATGTGAATATATAGTAGAGTGGAGTAATGGCATCCTGAGCAGAGAATGAAGTCATGCTGCCTTCATGTGTGTTGTAATCTGAGCTTCTCTGTACTA
>CAFUXE010001106.1:287646-342204 GCA_903364295.1 Serranus cabrilla
AAAAAAAAAAATGCACAGTGATTTAAAAGGGGTTGAAACGGCAAAATTTAGTAGCGAAGCTGTCTATTTTATTACTAAATATTCATGCAGTAAATATATAAATGTCAATTAGATGGTTATGTGCATGAAAAAAAGGAAATAATACAATAATCATCTGCTTATAGTGATCTCTTTGACACAGACAGATGTTTCTGCTGTACGAAAAAGTTAAAAACATGAAAGCTGTGGATAAAATACTCTCAATTAAAAGCCAGAGTAAAATGTTTGCCACGTTTTGAATAAATGAGCCAATTTTTGTTGCATTACTGCAGGAAAAAGCACAACTTAGATAAATGATATCAAGTTTGTTTCATCATTTATGATGAAAACCTACAGCATGTACTGAGCTGAGTTGCTTGAGCTAATGGTGCAGAATTTTGACCAGTTTTGAACACACATGGGAGACATTTACTGAGGATTTGCAGCCATTTTCGGTTGCTAAGCAGTTAAGTTTAGTCTGTCTGTATTCATCACACGACGGTTTTGCACGAGGAAAATCTGCTGGAAGCTGCACGTTTGGTCTTCAAACTGCACTGTGTTTAAAGGTGTGTCCGTTTAGAGGTGCAAAACATGAGAATGGGAGAATACAACTTCATACAAACAGCTGATGCACCTGATTTATCGCTGCAGACTGACCGCAGCGCCAGGGGAAACTGTGTCTGAAATGTAATGTCTGAGAATAGCACGTGTGAAACCTGCGGTGCAGTTTCATCACACTGAGGGTGAGAGCCTCGCCAGCTTCATACAGTGAGTGAGTGTGAGAAACGGTGAGATGTCTTCATAGTTCAGACTATGAAAACACTTAAGACGCAGCAGTAAAGAAAAAAGCTGCAAATACAAAAATTGCTTTCCACAAAATAACAGTAATACAACACAGTGTTTTACCTTTCAGTCTCCTGCAGCGGCCTTTAGTGCGTCACAGTCCAGTGTGAAAGGACTAAAGCAGCGATTTGTAATTATTTCTTATATTTCTTATTAAAATTCTTATGCATCCTTGAGTATAATTTGTGTCAGGCTTAATAAATATCCCCCCGCTGTGTTCTGAAGTGCAAACCACTTGGAAAAATGTCATCGTCGAAACGTTGGAGGAATATTTTCTAGATGAGGATCACAGCAATGTGTATTTACTGGCCACATGCTGCAAGAAATAGGAATAGAAATTTAGCTTTCTGCAAGTAATGCATGATTTACATTACAGTTAGGCGTACAATAAACTTTGCACTATCCTCAAAAATATATAGAGTACTTTCCAAAATCAAATAAAGATCTGCACCCAAACTGTGCACTTAAGTCGAGATACTACAGGCACAAACATGTTTTTTTTCTGGTCAATTTTGAGGTTTTGGGTTAGGGTTATATGCAAATTAGCATATATAACATAATCTACAACATACCTAAACATAACATTACAGAAAACTTGTAATTAAAAAAATATATTGTAATAATTTAAATAACGAGCTCGGGAGTTTCATGGTGATATCTATAAGTTTAAAAAATGACCCTATTCACCTGTAGAGACCGATGTAATGGATGGGAGTAAGCGGAGTGCACCAAGACCAACAGCCTGGACAATAAGGAGGATATTCTTTTAATGTTTCAAACCAAAAATCTGGCCGTATCTTGAACCTTTGATAGTTAACTTTTACTCACTTAGACTTTTTTGTCCGTTTTCATGCTGCTGGTTAGACATTTTGCCAGTGGGAGGAGAAGTAAATGTTTCAGTGAGACTCCAAACATACTTGGTGAATATGCCCTTATTAGTACAATAATTGGGTCAGTGACATGGATTTTTTTTTTTATATCCAAACAGAAAAATGTTACTCACCATCAATTTCCCAATGTGGCATAAACAGTTTAAAGGTTATCTGACTCACTGCCTACAAGGCCGTACTCCACTTTTCTTTCCCCTGGTGTGTGGAAATGTACGTCTTACCCGTGGTATGTTCTGCACTCGCTTTGCACATTCTTTTTTTTTTATCTCATCATTTAGACACACAACCCTGATCTTATTCCCCAGTCTGTCCAGTTATTTCTTCATTTTTGTATTCCAAATAAAAACCTGCAGGAGCCTGTTCCCACTTCACTGAGCAGCACTCATTAGAGCCCGGGGTGTTGGTGTTGGAGTAAGAAGGGAATCACAAAGTGTGTGTGGCTATACACACCCTGCAGGCTCTTCCCCAGGCAAACCTCAATTCTCAGAAGCATACTGCTTATAGCCGACAACAACAGCCATTTCCCTCTGTGGCGTTCACTATGCTGCGAGAGGAAAACGCCTTCTGTTGTTTCTTACACGCACAATCAGAATTATATTACTTTATTTTCAGTCATGTTGGGCGCAGTCAGTGTCGGTATTATTTATATGAAGTCATTAATCAACGTGCATCAAGCTGCCACATACTGTAATTTGGATAGCAGCTGCTGGGAAAGTTCACTGGGTTATTTTTGACCCACTGTTTTCAACACCGCGCAGGGGAAGGAGGGGGGTTAATGCATCAATTTGGGCCTCTTATGCATTAATTACTTTTGGAAATGTCTTGATTATTGTAAAGGAAAGCACAAGTGAAAGTTATGATTCAAGGTGTTTAAATAAACTTTTTTTTAACTTTTAAAAGATTGAAGGCTTACAGGTTTACTTCCCTGTTCGGAGCGGGAGGTTGCTGCTTGATTCAAAAACGTATTCTCTACAAGGTGCACCTTAAAGCATCATTCCCCATCCGCAATCAAGTTGTAGTCTTCAGGAGCCAAAGTACAAAGCGATTATGTGGGTATGTTGAGCTGGCATGACTGCAGTTATAAAACGGTGTAAAAAATGATACTTTTCCCTGAGATAAAAGAAGAAAAGTAAGATACAGAAACAAGGATCCTGTCAAAGCCTCCTCAGAATTTATTCCCGAGCAGCACAGCTGTCATCGAACTGTGTTAGTGTACAAATGAAACACAGTGAATAAACATTAACTTGCATGCTTTCTCCGTCTTGTGATTCCAGTTTCGTTTTTAGCGTAAATTCACAAATAGGCTGCTTGTACTGTGAAGTGATTAACACTATACTGTGCATGCTGGCCCTGGACGGACATCTCTGTCCCTGGCTGTTGTTTATCTGGCTGTCATGAGTGATTGACATCCTGCCACAGCTCCAACTGCTCATCCTAAAAGAGGCAACGTTGGGTTATTGCATCTTCATGACATTTCATAAAGTCCTAATGTAGCAGGGGCAATAACATGCAGCGGAGGGCCACTGCTGCAAAATGTGTACAGCAGAAACACGGTTTGAGCAACTAGGCAATTCAAAGCTCTTTAAATAATGCATTGAAGTATCAAGGCAAAATAAATACACCATAAAATGGCATTCAAATGCAATTCAAAACTATCATTAAAGACTGTGGTTTATAATCACATAGCTTGCGATAATGTGCTTGTTTAGAAAAGGAAAAGGGGAAAGAAAGAAGCACAGATGTTGTGTCTCAGTGTGTACTCCTCAGACAGTTGTACTTTCCATATCTGCCTCGTCCCATCGGTCTCTGCTGCTGACGTCCATGAAGGCGTCTGTTAGCTTCCTTGTTCTCGGTCCCACTGCAATTTGCAGCTGAATGCAGTTTCCTTGTGATGCTTTGCAGCAGCTCCGGCAGCTTCTGTGCCTCGTAGCAGAGATGAAAACTTGTAATGAGCTATCCGGAACTTTCTTCTGTTGGCCCCCATAATTACCAAAAACATGTTCAAAGCGTGCACAGAGGCACAAGTACTTTTTCTTATGTAAACCATTTAAACATCAATAGTGATGTAAGTCTGATTTGTTTCCAGGGTCCAAAAACACAATTTCGTAATACGTGTTTTGTTCAACCAAGAGTCCAAGCCTCAAATTATTAAATATGCATTTAAATGGATAAAATAATTAAAAGAAAAGCTGCATATACTCACATTTGTGAAGGTCGAACCATGACATGTTTGAATGTTTGAATGTTTTTTGTCAGTTGACTATTTGATTAATTGACTAATCCTTTTAGCTGCATTTGTTTCAAATACTGGGAAGTTTTCTGAGTTATTAATCATATTTTCTAAACTCTATTATTTGTAAAGTAAAAATGACAGTATTTCCCTCTTAGATGTGGGAGGTAGAAGATGAAAACACAACATTAAAGTACAAGTAACTCAAATGTGTGCTTAACTACAGTACATGAGTAAAACTACTTAGTTACATTTTGTCCTGGTCTTTCAGATCTTAGGACCACATTTGAAATAAGTGTTCCCACTTTAACATGGCAACCTTTTGGATTCAATGTGTTTTGCTCAGTAGATCCATAAATAAATAAAATCAGAGGGTCGTTGTGGTATGGGTGTAGGTCAGGGGCTTTTATTAGTAAAGGTCTCTTAAATGTCAGACAAGACATTAATCTCCAATTTCAGGTAAATTCTCCTGTTTCCTGCTGTGGAGGAGGATGCACTGAGATTTCAGAGTGACGATGTTATTACTGAATAGCAGGTCTATCCCTTCGGAGCTACCGTAATGCTGGTGGTGATCCCTAATGATGAGGCAGCAGCTGCATGCAGCTCCACAGGAAGCCTGGTAGACAAAGAAATAATCTGCTTTTATTGACAAGATGAGAGAGAAATCCCTTAAACCCACCGGTCCTACTCTCGAGTGTAAAGTCGCAGGCACAAAAGAAAAGCCATTGATGAAGCCGGGCTTAAGATACTCTACTGTCTGCACGATGTACTTATCCTGAGGAGTGTATACTGGGTGGAAATAACATGTAATCTGTCTGTAAGGGTTTCCATTGACTTCATACACAAAAAGGAATTGTTGAGTCAAATAAATCAAGTTTAAGTTTTAAAATCACTATTCATGCTGTGTCATTCTCTAATTTCTCCCCATGTACAAAGTGAGCCATGTACAATCAGCAGCTGCAGCTGCAGCCGTGACACACAGCTCATGGAGGCAAATAAGGTACTTTAAAACCATTAGTGCCTGATTGCTGCAATACGAGCAAAAAGCATTACTCATTCTTGGAGTCATAACTCAGTAAAACAGACATGATATGCATATTTTTAGATTCAGCGTGGCTTACTTTTACAGAGGATATCATTAAAGGTCCATAAATCTGCTCAGAAATCATTGAGAAAAAGACACTCCTTATAACTACAGAACTCGCTTGAGATTCATCTTCGTTCTTCTGCATTCAAGGAATTCAGTGATAGTTGTCTGTACATACATGGGTATTTTAAATGGTGCCAATTTGCCAAATAGATCAAATACAGGCTGAAACTCCCAGCAGACTCAAGTAGGAGTGCACGATATATGTCGGTAAGGCAAGCAAGGCAGCTTTATTTGTATGGCACATTTCATATCAATTGCAAGTGTTTTACAGAGATAGTAAGTATAAAACATAATACAGAGTTAAACATGAATATAGAATATGAATGTAGTCTGAGATGCTGAGTATTTAATACATTAAGATGTTTAATTCCACAGATTATGTCAAAGTATCTAATTTGAATTTTCTGGCTAAAAGAATCTACTTTTTAATCTACTTTACTGTGAGGTCTGTATTGTTCGGTATAGGCATGGTGTAATGTTTTGAGAGGCATCTCCTATTAGCTTCATTTAAACATGTTTTCACAAAACAACATTGAAATTATACATAAACATAATTTAGGCGTCGTAAAAATAGTTGCATTTCTTACTCAGTATCATGAAACATATATACATATGCACCATATAAATATACAGAAATGATAAACAAACAGAAAAAGAAAAAACAAATTAATTAAAGATAATAAACTTAAGTAGCTACCAAGGGCAAATGAAATAACCTCAAATTTATCTAAACATTTTTACAACAATTTATCAAACATAGAACTTCTTCTCTATAATAGTGGATGCATGTATACAAGTATTAATGATTATAGTTTTAGTAAACTGAAAAATAATTTTAAATTCTTACCTAAGTGTTTAAGGAGTTTTGGGAGAATTTTTATTTATAAATATGCAATTAAATTGACGATATTTAAAAAAAAAAAAATTGGGGGACCACTTTTAACTGTTACACCACGTAATGTTGCTACTGCGCAAGCGCGGACTCCACCCTTTACGCCCGTTACGCCCTCATATATACAGTCTATGGTTGCGCGGCGCCGCGTAGAATCGGTAGCAACAGGTGCGGAGGTTAGCAACAACATCCAGATTAGCATGTGTGAGTGAGTTTGGTCGCACTACAGTGAGCGAAATGAAACAGTGGAGCTGGAAAACCCGCCTTCATGTCCCCGGACAACTACAACAGCAGCAGAGAGATATTTGTGTATCTAGTAAAAGTTGTGCGGCGTTGTAGATTAGCATGTATGCTAACGATAAACATAATGTGGCGACCACCGGAAACAGTAAAAACCAAACCGGAGGCCAGACAAACACAATCAGCTTTGATTGCAAGTAAGTGTGTACACACACCCATGCAACAAATTCAACTCCAGTTTTTTGTTGTTAATGTACTTACAAACATACAGCTTACAGCTAGCACTCCTATTATCCACTGTTATCCCAGACAGTATTCATCTCCATGTGCGATAATAGTTTTTCATGTGCTATACATACCTATATTTTATTACTCTTTTACCTCCTGCCATTAATGTCTAATATCACTGTCTGACTATAAACTAATATTCACATTACATACTGTCAATATTGCTTACTTTGATACTTTTTACTCAGGGATCCACTGCAGCACTGTCATTTAAAGTTATGTGACTAAATATGAATATAAATATTAAATGTTATAGCAGTAACTAAAGATAATTGTATATAAGGATTAACATTACACATCCTAGTGAACATCAAAGAGCACATAATGTTAAACATGACATTGGGCACATTAATGCACTTGATGGTGAAAACAGTATTGTCCAATCCTTTTTTAAAATTACGGTTAGTGTTTATGTTGAAAAATAATCTGCTCAAAATTTAACCCACAGCTAACTGACAGCTTTAGCACAGAGGTTTAATACCATGTGGGAGAATTTCACAACTCTGGAAAGTTATCCCAGTGCTATGATAGAGATAATGATTTTATTATTGTGCTCCTCTTGGCAACAGTTGGCAGGTAAACAGTAGAAAAACAGCCAAAGTACTGTAAACTACCAGGATTATGTGCTTGCACGTATTTTTATTGGCCAACACAAATGGATGATGTCATATTTTATCCTGCAGATAGACCTTTGTTTGTTTTATCACTTCATCTTATCTTTTTAAAGAGTAACATGACTCTCTGTCTTCATTAGTTTAAAGTGGTTTTGACTTCTGACCCCACTCACCATCTCTGATGGGTGTGGTCAGAGAGGTGAAACAGATACTGGAGTACACTTCATTGCTCATCAGGTTAGAAAGGTGAGAAGAGGCGTTTCATGTAGTGTTCAGTTACTATTTAAATGTTGTTAGTTGGGTTTAATGTAAGAGAATTATCTGCTGGGATTTGCGGTGTCTTTGTGGTTTGTTCCTGGAAAGCATGCCTACCAACAGTACAATCTCAAGTGTTTATTTCTATTTTTTTTTTTTTTACTATTCTCTGGTAGCATGGGGTTTTAATACACATTAAAGGGAAAGTTTACTCCTAAAGCAAAAATACATATATTTCCTCTAATCCTTTGGCTCTATTTATCAATCTCGATTGTTCTGGTGTGAGTTTTATGTTGTTGGAGATATTAGGTTTAGATTGGTATTTGCCTTAGCTTAAATGTAATGGAACTAGAGGGTACTCAGTGGGCATGACATTATATCTTATATTCTGGTTTGGTGAGCACATTTTCAAAGAATCAACAGTATTTCACTCAGGTGGCTGTAAGCTGTACATATGAATCCTGACAAAATGGCAAAAAGGTCACACCCACAAAGCATTTTAAACAAGACAGGGTGCATGTGTTGAGCTGGGTTGGGTGAGTTGCTGAATGGTGCAGACCCCTGATAACACTGCCAACTTAGAGTGGTTAGCAGTGAGCCACCACTGATGAAATGAACTAGGCGAGGGCCAGCCAGTGCTGGGGAGAGGTCCCTAGAGGGGATCCTCTTACATCAAGCAGCCATCCCTGCCCTTGATTCGGGTATCTCTTTTCAGAAATCATGACCCAGTTCCTCAAGATAATCCATAGATCTTTTAGGGAGCATTTTTCCCCCCGAAGGAACTGGTTGCTTTCTAGTATAGTTCCTACATTAAACTGCTCACAACAATGTAAAGTATGTGGAATATTTTGGGTGACCAGGTCATGATGTGGAGATATCAAGTTTTCTGAATGGGTTTTTGGCGACGTGAGTACCATAAGCAGACATCTATTTCTATTATATTCACGTGAAGGTAGACATTTCTACTGCCCAAATCTCCAACTCTCTGCAACTTACACCAAAACAATCTAGATTTATTAATACCACCACAGGTAAGAGGGAAAATATGTATTTTTGATTTGGGGTGAACTGTTCCTTTAATGCCTGGTACATGCTCTTGTTTCTGCTTTGATATGTGTCTTTTAAACGTTGCCAAAATGATAATTAAAAACAGCACATGAGCCAGTAAGAAGCATAAATCCTAGAAAAAAAGCAGTTTTGGCACCAAAGACTGTGCTAAAATGAAAGTTGAGAAAATAAAACATTAAGCTAATGTCTTTATTTTTTAGGCTCCGTGCCATCACTGGAGGTTTTATGTGCTCTCTTTCCTCCTCCAGTTATCAGCCAACAACCCTTTAGTTCAACATGGTCTCTCAGTCTTATGTCCTCGATGAAGCAGTCCAGAGGATGGAGAAATTTCTCTGGCAGGGTCACTGATCCCGCAGCTCGCAGACTGACACGTTGAACTTGTCGAGCTCCATGTCCTTCAGCCTCGCCTCAGTCGTGAATCACTAGATTGATAAAACAGCTCGGGAATGATCAGAATGACACACGATGAGCTACTTTCTTACCACACACACGTCTGGGGATTGTATAATATTTATCATCCTTCTGCTGCTGTCGTCAGTGACTGCAGCCCATTATGCAATCTGATTGTTATCTTATCTGATGATGAGTAATGTGACACTTTCTGCCAAGCTGAGATTAAGCTTTTCATTTAGATCAGATGCATTTATATATCTCAATACATTGCTGTGAATGAAGCTTCCCTCTCTGATAAAACTAATGAAGACAGCTAACTCACGCCTCATTTGCCCGTCGTTCTTTTCTCTAAGCATAAATGTAATCTATGTAAGTGATGATAGCATTTATCAAAGTTGAAGATCACTCATAAAGTAATAATCTACAAAAAACATTGTGCATTTTGCATTCAATTCGCATAGCACTTTATTGGCGGAGCATGAAGATACTTTCCCCTCGAGGCACTTTGGGGATATTTTCTCACAGCTTGCTGTCTTGCCATTGTTGGCAAACATGTCACCGCTGTCAATCACATACTGTATGTGCTAGTGATCTACAAATATCTGCTAACGCCAGCTACGACCAGACAATAAAAAGCACAAGTGTCACAAACTAAGTCACACTTAAGCTGAATCAGATGCTCCTTTTGGCGCCAACAAGCTGAAAACAGGATATTGATGATGTATCACCTTTTAAAGTGATTACACAACCGTACTCATAACAAGCCCGCCTTCTGTGCATACTGCAACTGTTATACCCTCCAGTCCAGTTGGTGGCGTCTGCACATAGCTGGTGGTCCAAGTAAAAGATGAAGAAGATGATAGCAAAAATAAATGGATTTTTAAGAGAGGTTGTGCGAGGAGGAGAAGTCGTTTTCTTGAGTGAAAAAAAAGCTGAGCCATGTGAATTTGTAAATATTGCAGTAGACAGTGCTCATGTTGACTGTGATTAAGATGAGGTGATGATCAAAATGAACTCTGTTAATGCTGTTTGTGGTTAACTATTGATACTGTTTTCCAAGTGTTCTGGCTTTGACCTTTAAAGTGTGAATGTTCCTTTGACTTTCCTGTCCGTGACCTTGTCAGACAAGCCCGTGTGAGGCAGAACAGCTGTGATTTGGACCATTTAATCATAATTTCTTGACCAGGCAGATGAGGCTGTAGGCCGCTTATGAAACACACGCTGGGTAGGTTATACTAAGATCATGCTTGAGGAGGGCGCAAGGCGTCAGGAGCTAAATCCAAGACCCCATTAGTATGCATGTTGTGTTTTAGCCTGTCGCCACAGGCGTGGGGCGCATGCAGCCAGTGAATGCAGGTCTGAGCTGAAGAGGGACGCAGCTGTATCTTAAAGGGATAATCTGTCACTTTTTAACCACATAGTTTTGGAGAGTTTATATTTGCATCTATAATTGACATATTAGTGAAAATGTCTGTTTTTTGTTAATGAATAATATTTAAAATTTGTGATGCTGCATGAATAAAAAGGACCAAAGTTGACCCTCACAACATCAAGAATGTGTTTTTACCTTTTAAACTGTTAATATTAAAATATTAAAAGGTGCAGCTTTAACATTGTGCCATAGTTCAAAATAGCCACAAAGTTGATCCACAAAGAGGTCCATTAGATAATTGTTTACCCTAATCAGCAAAGACTAATAATTCTGATTGACATTCACTGACTGAAATCTAGCAATATAATCAGGATTATTATTTTAGCCATAATTGTGTAGCCCCATTTCAGGCCTGACAAACACTCTGCGTGTCCTCTTAAGTGCTCCAAATAGACAGTTGGGAACCTCAAAAGGTCATAATGAGGTCAGTGCTCATCATCCATCATGGCGCTTCAGCAGCATCTACTGTAAATATGGAAGCAGGAGATTTAGACGGTAGAGGTGTAGTTGCATCGCATGTCACGGACGTCCTGTCAGCTGCAGGGGAGCAGGAGTTCAACAGTAACGACCGACAGTAAATGCCTCAAATGTTCATTTAGAGTCTGAGTTTATCAGAGTTGCAGTCGATCACGTTTATGGCTGTTGTCGTAAACATGCTAATTTGCTGTTATCACCCTGGGTGAAGGATAAACTGTGTAGAAGTGCTGTAAACAAAGTCTAGTTAGTGAGGACAGTCGTGATGCCCAAGGTGTCCCTCACAATTCAAGGCCCATCACACATTTACAGTTGCTCTAAACCACACAATCATCAACACAATATTTTGTAGTGAAGTTCATGAGTGTGATTTGTATCATTGTGATGACTCAAACGCAAACGAAAAAATAAAACATCACAAAGAATTAGTAATTGGAATTAGTGATGAATCACCCTCATGTATGAATCACTTAATAATTAGTTGTATTACTAATTTTACACATGGCCCATAATGATGAAGAAACAGAAAAATAGAAATGCATGGCAAGAACAGCATATTGCATTACATTATTTTAGAGACTGCTCGAAAATAGCATGTAACATTTCTGCATAAAATGTCACAAAATGACTCGACCTATGTGATATATTTTGTTTAGTTTTGTACCTGAACCAACTTCTATCCAAGAGAGATTGACTGCATTTTACAGCAATGCTTTGTCTTTTGTTATTGTTTTAAATGAGAGAAGCAGAACATTAAGTACTGCATTTTTAAGAGGAACCATGCTCCCTTAGCTACGCTAAAGCTCCTACCCTGATTACTGGATTAAGTCCTGTGAATGCACAGATATTGAAAGGCTGTATTTTTTAATACAGGGATAATGCTTTCTGACTAGAAATTCACTGGAATTCATGACCTGAACAAAGAAATTTTCATGCCAGATAATAATTTATCTCTATTGATTCAAACTAAGGATTCCGCTCAGAAACTATTCTCAAGTTATGAAAAAGAAATCTGGAGGCAAATAATGGATGTCCACTTATGTTGCAATTCATATCACAGTCTGTAATTGCACTATTCAGCTTAAGGATGGCGCATCGATTTTTTCCCTCCTTGTTAGTGCTGGTCTGTATTTTTGTGTGTGCTATTATGTCCAAGATGCCTTGTTAATCAATGTGGCATTTGAGGACAGACAGATGGGTGGATAGTCCTTAGGTCATGTTATTTTGGAAAGCAGCACTCCATTCCTGAGAAGCTGCTGGGGGGTCAGACAGTGACCCGTAAGGAACACCAGGTCAGGGACTTCTGCTCCCGTGAACATTTAAGTTGCACACAGTTAAAGTGAGAGCTGCATGAACTGGATGTGACCTGTGGGGAAACACGGAGGGTTTAACAAAACAAAGACGGTGTGTTGATTGCACACACAAACCTCTGGCATCCCACCAATGAGAGCTTTGATCCCACAGTGACCGCAGGCTTTAAGGGAATACAGAATAGACTGACCCCTGGTTCCTCTGAATCCTGTTTTTAGATATGGCAGCAGCTCACACAACCTCCCACTGCAGAATTTGTAAAACGTGTTTCTACTGTACCTGAATCTCAATGAGCCCTCATCAGATATTCTTTTAATTTCTCCACTGCTGTAGAGTTATATTACCTTAATGTGCCCACTGAAAGCAAAAAGCATGCTCTGTTCATTTGCCTCGATGACAGCCTGTGTCTCTTTCCCCAAATGCTAAAGAATAAGAATAATTTTCTTCTGAAATATCAGTGTGACCACCTTGGACTTTGAGCTTTCTCTCTCTCCCCACACTAAAAGAGATTTTTCTGCTCAGGCGAAGTTCCCGTTTCTTTGGCAGGTTATTCACGCTGGTTGATGGTGAGTCACACTCCAGGAAGAGTGGAGGAGCATGAGTGGGTTTTCTGATGTTTGTAGGTTGACTTCTGAATTCTTGAGACCTGCTGCTGCACTCAGCGGGGCCGTGACATGCTGTGCATCATAGACAGGATCATTGTAATCTGTTGTGAAAGTGGACTTGAGAGAATTGTCCTTTTTTAATGTGTGTGATTAATAATGATTCATAAACAGGCAGTTATAGCCAATTTTCAAAGCTAAACTGATTTGTGAGAAGAGTAAAAGAACAAATTTTAGAATTAGTCTGCCAGCCTTATTTCACTAGTTTTTTGTGGTTGTAAGAATTGTGTTCCATTATAATTTTTGACTCTTTACTGTCAAGAGTTGTAGCCTTGAGACTTAACTTTAAAGAAAAAAGTCAGTTGACTGCTGTCACGACTTTCTTTATTCCTTAAAGACACCTTATGTAATTTTTGCTACTAGGCAAAAACATTAACAAAAGACAAACTTTGATGACGTTATGAAGTGGAGTGGGAGTTGTTGTCTGTATTGTTGTCATCTTACCATTAAGTGAGTTGTCTAACCACACAGCTATGTAACGTTATGTGGTGAATTCACTCGTGGTGTAGCCCAATACTTTTAGCCTTGTTCAAAACAATCATACTAAAAGTGCTTTAGCAGCATAATGTTACCATACGCATTAGCTTGGTGGCTAACTTGTCATAGTAGCACAATGTAATGAGCTGGATCGATAGTGAAATATAATAAAAATGAAAAAGGTCTCTGCTAGATTCCTGCGTTGCAAAATGTCATGCAATTAATAATAAAAACTGCAGAAAAAAAGTTCAAGCGCATTCAAGCACTAGGGGCTGAACAGTTGAGGTCAATGTCAAACCGCAACCAATCAGGCTGTTACATAGGGTGGGTGGAATTCACAAAGAGGCCTTTCCAATGTATTGATCGGTGTTCCCTGGAAGTTAAGGAAACTAGAGTGGGTGAAGGGGATAAGATGTCATTGACTGGAATCTGAATGCAATGGACCTTTCCGAAAGTGTGTGTAAGATGTTGCACTATATACACAATTTAGAACGGTAATGTTCAAATGCTGTTTCTTTTTGCACGTGATGACTTGACTTGATATTGTCTTGGAATTGTCGTTAATGACTTGAGACTTGTTTCAGATAACTTGAGATTTGCTCTAATATGGGGATTTGCTTGGACTCATCTCAAATGACATGAAATGATAACTAAACTAAGACTTGACTTGAGACTGTGAGACTGTTTTTTTGGACTTTTTAAAACAGTTTTTTTTTTTTAACACTCCGTCTTTTCTTAAAAGTGGTTTCCTTTCTGGCAGTGAATCATTATTGTTACATTTTCATTTGACATATTCGACATTTTCTTTTATTCCGATCTGATTTCCTTCTTATCCCGTACTTGGCAACAGCATTAAATGAAGATGAACATGTTGGCAAAAATAAATGCAAATTGGACTGCGTATGTCTTGGCAGCTCTGTTGGCCATCATGTAATGCAGTGGTCTCTCCTCTGTGAGTCCGTGTCTCCTTGTAGCTGGAGCCATCTGCCAGCAAATGGCTGAGGGTGGCTGAAGATACAGATGTGATGCATCATTATCCGCTGACTGAGATGAATGATGAAGGCTGGCACCGTCTGCTGTCACCTCATTGACAAACCCAGTCATGATTGCCTTCTTTGTTGCAGCTTGTGTGTTTTATTTACAGCCATCGCTGAATCTTCCTCTGCCTCCTTCATTAGCATTTCTAGGGTTGCACCAACATTGTTTCCAGCTTCTAAACTGGGATGGTCAGAGGCATAAAGAGATTTCCTGGCTTTCAAAGAGGAAAGGTCGATTAAAAATGCATGCGGGTGCTTTTTGTCATTACGAAGCCATCAGTGGTTGGAGGTTGACAATACAATTTCACATCATGGAAATGAATTAGGCTGAGCTCATTCATTATTTATGGCCATTGGTTTCTTGTTCAGGATGGCCATTGTGTCATTTCTAAATAGATGAAAGCCAGGTAGGGTCGCAGATAACCTGGTAGTGTATTTCAGGATGTAAAACATTTGTTCTGCTGTCTGCCAGAAACCTTTCTGCTCGTATCTGTGTCTCTCTGGGTGGAGCCCTCCTCTGCGTTAGCCCTGACTCTTACAAGGGGAAATTAGGACGCTCATTGTGCAGCAGCTTTAATGAGTGGCTTTGCTTTTTGACTTCTTAAGTACATTATCGATTGATAATGTACAGGGAAATGTATAAACTCTTATATTAACTCTGTTGTGGTATTGGTTCTACTTTGTAATAAGTGTGCTTTAGTTGGGTAACAGAGATTTTATGGCTCTGCCTTCCATTTATGATAATCTCTCACTGCTTCTACGGTTAGAAAAACAAAACCTGACAACAGTTCCTGTTTCTGACTGACTGTAGTCTTGTGTCAGGTGAGAACAAAGGTGATTTTCCTACAGGTAACACTAGACCCAGGGCATTAAGTGATAACTCATTTCTTCAGATTTTTGTTCATATCCATGATTTCCTCTTAATTTTGAATTTTTTTTCTTATTTATTCTCTAACACAAGTTTTAATTTGAGGAACATAAAAATAGGGCTGTCAAAGATAATAATAATATAATAATAATGCTTTACTGAAAATGTGTTTTAACACCGGTAATTGCTTTTAGAATCAGAGTAACTTTAATAATCCCCAGGGGGAAATTAATTATGCTTTAATGCATTAACACAGACCGTTTGCCCATAGTTGGATGGTAACAAGCAGTAATGTAAAAAGAAAAAGTTATTTTGAACTATAGAAGCTTTTGCAATGTTATTTGCAATTACTGTCAATGTGACCTGAGTTACCACCAGAGTCATCTACTCTTAAATGCCATTTGCAAGCCGAACACACAGCCCAGAAACACCTAACTTTAGCTTGGCAAGTTATTGTGAAAGACGAGTGTCCGCTTTGAAATAAACAACAGCTACCACTTTATCAGAGATACACAATGTACAGGTAGCAGAATAGTTCAGACACACTGTAGCTGCAGGGAACTACTATGTTGTTAATTGATTTCCAATAAGAAAGCTGCTACATTTGCATACAGGAAACAAATTTGCCCACTAATGTGTTTAAAAGAGAAGAATCTCCCTTTAAGGTACATTTTGAGCAGTTAAAAAGTATGGGATTAATTTGCAATTAACTATGGACAATCATGCGATTAATCCTGGTTAAATATTGGATTAATCGATTGACAGACCTGAAAGGTATTACAGGTGAGATTATTATGTTTCAGATGGGTTTTTGATTTTCTGGTAACGCCAGTACTGACGCTCTGGAAAATCACTTTAATTTGTTTCAATTATTTTCATCAATTTCACTTCTGCTGAAGTTGGCAGCCTTTTTTAAGTGGCATCTTTCGTATACTTGGGCATTTATAGAATATTCACAGAGCACAACAGATGCCCTTATATTATGTTTAGAGGGTGTCCCCTTTACTCAAGTGATCATTCAGTTCAAATGTGTAAGATCTTATTTAGATGGTTAAAAGTTTTTGGTGCATCAGGAGTTGATTTCTCTTATTTTTTCATTGAAAAGAAAATGTAGAAATAATTGAAGAGAATGTTGCGTGCTGAGCCTCGTTGCTTGTCACCTTGAGCTCGGTTTTATTTATGTATGCTGAATTATTCCGTGTTTATTTCCCATTGAACTGTTTGTATCAACAGTTTAGTCTGATTTCCTGTCGTATTCGCTCAGGTTTCACCTATCAGTGTCAGAGCTGTCACCTGACAACTCTGCTCTGTTAGCTAACACCTTTGGATCTCATGTTTATTACCCTGGAACCTGCCTCCCAGTCTGCTTTGAGCATCTCTCAGCTCACTTCAGGCTTCGGTTTATTCACTAACCCCCCCTGCAGAAAGGCAGAGTGACAGGGTAAAAAGCAATGCCCTGGTTTTTATTATCATGCTGCTCCACTGTGGCCACCGAGCACTCCGGGCTCAGCTGCATCCTTCCTTGTTTGTGTCTGTGAAAGCTGAAGCCATTTCTGTCACCTCGCCCACTCTTCCGCTGCCTATTTACATGATGAGCTGAGCTCTTGTGTATTTATTTACACTTTCAGATATACAGTAACTGATGAGTCTGTTTGTGACACTGTGACTCTTTCTTTTTGGTTCATATAACACAATTATAACAGGCTGACAAGGTCTATCAAGGTCTGTCAATGCTCATTTATAGGCATTAAACATTCTCTGCACACCTTGAAACACAATTTTGTACATAATATCAAGGTGTAGCAAATGTGGATTCACTTTTAATGCATTTTTCTTCCGTTCACGTTTTAGGTTGCCTAATAGTTTATGCTTCTGGAAAAATAATTTGCAGAACAAAAGATCTAACGAAGAGACTGAAATATTTTTTTTTGCTGATTATCTGCTGAATATTTGATCAATTATTGATTGTTTAATCTATAGATAGTGAAAAATCCAACAAAACTATAAATGAATAATTTATAATGTCACATGACGTGAATGAATGACTTAATTTCATCCTGATAATGTTTCTGATTTTATGCCTATATACCTTATACTTGTCACATATATATCTATATATACATATTTGCAATTTGTTCGTCTAAACTCCTCTGCATCCCACACCTGATTTAAATATTAGAATAAATTAGTATTTCCAGCCAAGCCAGTCGGGTGCAGACAGCTGGTGTCCTCCTTTTTCCCCATTTCCTGTACTGGAGTGCAAAGATCTACTGTCTGAACCAGTTTTTATGTTGAAGTTAATATTGCATGATGTAGTAGGGTTATAACTTGTTGAGTAAAATGCTCCTTTTTTTCTTTTTTTCCAGGTGGTGCTTGTATTTGCTCTCAGCATCGGAGCCCTTGTTATATACTTCATAGATTCTTCTGAGTAAGTATTTAAACTTTAATATTTTTCTTCACTGTTGGGCTTACTGCAGAGGCTTAGAAGTCACAATGAACCACGTTTAACCTGTTCAACTGAATTTAAGAAATCAAGAAACTATTAAGTGGCCTTTGGAGTGTCTCAGTGTGCTCGGTCCTGGTGTCCCTCGAAGCTTACAGTAGTTTTTAGTTAAAGTAAAACCAGTGCCCCTGACAAGAGACGTAACAAAAGCAATTGTATGAGAGGGGAAAGTGGAAAAAACAGGAACGTTTTCGTGAAACAAGCACGAAATTTACACTCAGTTGTCAACTACATGTTTTCACAGATGCACATGTCGTTCCTATTAAACCCTAATTTGTTTCACTTATATTTTAATTGATTACATTTCCAGACCACGTGCATAAGGTTACTTTCTCTGTTGGCATCTAAGGCAGAGATCTGATATGTTTTCATTTATCTGAGTGTTTCTCTGAGTACAGTTGTGGCATTCATTCGGTATGTGTTATTGTCTTATGAAACCCTGCTTTTAGAATGATGTCACTTCTGTTATAAAGCTTACAATAGTTCAGTGGTAAAATGTATGCATTTCAGACATTTAAGATTTAGATTAGCCTCAGCGACCTCAGCCATTAACTGCTCCCTCATAAATCCTCATATAATGCATATGCTGTAGCTCTAGCCTTAATTACATTGAGTGCTCTGTGCTCTGTATATGGTATTTGTGAGGACGCACTTGCTGGCTGTTTATCCAATCCTCCCCCCAGGTAAACTGCTCTGAGCTTACCAGCGATCTCTGCTGACGAACAGCCAGCGCTTACAGATGAAATTTGCATAATCTCTGTAATGAAAGGATCAGACTCTCAAACAGGCAGGAAAGACCCAAGTTCCTGTTCAAAACAATCACCGTCGCTCATCGAACGAGAGGAAGCGGAAGACCCTTTTAGCTGCATGTGCGACAGTGTACTGTTACCGCAGCGATGGCGATGTTTAGACAGGATGTGTCATTAAGGAGGAGAGCAAAATACACCAGGATAAAAGCTTTTAACAAGCCCAAGGGAGTCTCCGCTGGAAGTAATGTCAAGGCAGAGAAGGGAAAATGTGCTGTAAACTGGTGTAATCTGGTGCTGAAGAGAGCCATTCAGGTTATTTCATAAGACTGCATACAGCTGCGGGCTTGGCTTGCTCTGATGTGGTTTGCAAGCATGATCTCATTTCATTAACTGGACATGCTCAGGTAGAGTTACATCCTCACCGATGCCATCTGTGGCCTCCTGTTCTCAGAACTTGTTTGTAGCGGCGTGTGTTACCTTTTTCACCTGATGAATGATGACCTACGACCTCTGTCTTTAACCTTTTCACGCACCAGAAAGGGCATTGTTAAATACACAATGAGGTATGATGCTGCAGCACCTGTTCACTGACTTATATTCATATTCATCTACAAGGCTCTTTGTCCCAGTTTTTTATTCAGTCTTGTCCAAGTCTTTCTATTATTCAGTATTTTTTCACTACCTGTCAACCCAGCGAGCCCGGTACTTAAAGCCAAAAAGAAGCCCGTTTGCTGCTCTCTTGCGTGCTTCTAAGTGGCAGCGGAGTGTAACAGATACAGCCCTTCCTGTAATTAGTCCTGTGGGGCTGCTGAGGCTGTCATATGATGGGCAGGCTGACCTGGCTGGGAGCGACAGAGAGAGAGACGTCAACACAGACAAGTCCCACTTAGATTCACAGAGAGGAGCTCAGGCTCGGAGCTGCACACAGATGAAGGAGCCTCTCCGGTCCCACAGGGGAATTTAACTTTATAAAGCTGTAGCTGTGCACCCTGTGCTGCCATGTAGTCCTTTGTAAGACACACTGTTTCATTAATGATAGAGTAGAACTGGGTGTCAAACCTCAACGGAGAGAAACAAATTGTGTTAAAAACTTGACAGACTTCCCGTTAGGATAATGTTTGACATTAAAGAGGATTTATATTCTTGCCTTTATTTTCTGTTGTGTATATATATGAACATTTTACAGTGTTCATATTAAATGTGGCATAAGTCTTAAATAAAAATGAAAATAAAATTTCTTTTTTCCAACTTTTGGCTCAAACTGACATCAGTTTACGAACTACAATGTTTACATTACATTCACTGCTTCAGGTAGCTACATGCTAACCTCAGGGAAGCCTGTAAACTTGGTTGCCAGTGTTGTTTATTTCCTCCATATTCCTGATGGAATATGTTTCGATTGAGCAGATTTTGGTTTAGTAGCTTTTATTGTTGCTTTTTCATGGTGAAAAGTGCAGCTATACACCATAACATTTATTCCCCTGGCTGCAATGATGGACAAAGATGCCAAGAGCACAGATGGGAAGACCCTGGTAACACTGACCAATCAAAGCAGACATGGCTTTTTCAGGAGGGGCAAAGATGAAGAAAGGTGACGCAGCCACAGGCAGTATAAAAATACCGTTTTTTTAAACACTAAAGCATGTAAAAATGTTCTATTGGAAAACCAAACATGAACCTGAAAATGCGGATAAAATGTCCCCTTAGATTTTAAACAGAGTGCAGACAAGCTCCACAGCAAATTATCTGACTCTTTCAGTGACTAGATGCTAAACTTTCTTCTCTAACTTGTCACTGATTATACAGTGTGTTGGTCTACTATTTTGTTCTGAGCTGTGAGGCTTTTTTGGGGGGAAGAAAACAGATTACTGCTGCATTTGGAAATAGTTTTTAAAGTGCAGCTTTAGCCATAATGTTAAAGTAAGTTTGCAGGCTGTCATCCAAAACTGTGAACCAAAAGAGGCCAGATAACTCTGCAGAGCTTCTCATCTGGGTGTTGATTATTTCTGGGTTCATCACTGCAACTGGAGCAAACCCCTCCAGTCCTTATAACTGTTAATGTGTAAGATATTGGTTAGTGAGGCTTTAAATCAAGGTGAGTTTGATAAGTGTGGATTATTTTCATGATGAAAAAGTAATAAAAGTATAAAAAGAAAAATATCAATAATGTGTATGTGTTGTATTAAAATCATCAAACAATGTCAGGTCAAACTGATCTGCGTGACCTTTTAGCTTCTCTTGATTATTAAGGTTGTAAATCACTTGCAGCCCCATCAGACAGCACTGAGGCCTCCTCGTCCTGTTTGATCTGACAAATGAAGGAGAGAGAGAGAGACCAGAGCAGGGAGGGTTTGTGATCCATAACAGGCTTAGTCCTCTTCCAAACAAGGTCTACTGGAACTCAATTATTCAGCACCGCAGGTCTGCTTCGGCTATATGGTCTGTCACCCTGCTATGACAGGGATTTGTTGGGCTGACATGTCATTACAGTGAATGAGGGCAGAACTACCCAACGTGTTGGGACTCTTCATAGAGATCCCTACAGGAAGATTTTATTTTCTTTATCTCTATTGTAAATTTTGAGGTGATTCAGATGCAAGACGGATACATGTAAAAGTTAAATGTTTGGAAGGCAACCTTTTTAAAAAGTCACTATATCTTGACAGTAGTCCATGACACAGATCATGGAAAAAAAACTGTTCCTCTGGCTCCTCCTAATGGCATCTGCCAAAATCCACCACTCCTGAAGGAAAACAACCACTTAGAGCCAGGAGGAGTCTCCAATGCAGTGCCAATTACTGGCTAGTTAGCTTGATATCTTAATAATCCAGCCATGCTTTCATCAACACTGGTTACAGGAAAGGAAATTAAAAAGTTGTAACTCGAAAGGAATGTGTTGTTGCTGCGCTGTGATCCAAGTGTTGGGATTGTTGGAGAAACAAAAGAATCCAGACAAAAATTCTCCAGCTCTGAGACCTTTTTAACACATAACAAAGGCCGACTTAATGTGCAGAGCAACTGAATCACACATAAAAATTCAGTGATATATATGCATTTTTAGTAATGAGACCTTTTTGTCTGAACCAAACATTTCCTGACCATGCCCTGGTCTCAAACCATTGGTCAACACACTCACATTCATCATCTGTGTGTACAGCAGAGCAGGATGTTTGTAAGATGTTGCTTTCTTTTACACCAACAAGAGTACAGACTGTGTTACAAATTATTAAGTCACTTAATGAGTAAAATATAAGAAAAAAAGAAAATGATGCACTTTTATGGTTATTTATTCATGTTCGCAGAATTAAGCACTAAGTTTGCTATAGATTGCAGATTTAGCTCCCTGTTTGTTAGCTAACATGTTTGCTAATTCCACTATGTTTCCATTTCAATGGCAGCCAGTGATCATCATCTCGGAAATGTGTATATAAGGCAATAGGCCTGTGTCTGTTCTGTCAAAGTAAATCCCCTTTTCCAAATCCTTTTAGACACGCCCAAATGCAGTGGAACAATTAGTGCAGTTTACACTTGAGGGTTAAAATAATGCAGCCTATCTGCTTGGTCAACTATACCGTCTGCTGGTAAGGACTTTTCTAAATGCTCCGTCAGACTCAGGATGAGATGTGCTGGTTGGGTGAGGCTGATGAGGATGGTTTGACTCTTCCTCATCACATCACCGGCCTCATGATCAACCGAGTGTCACTGCTGTGCATCAGATCGGTTCAAAAATAATCCCTGAGGCTTTTTTAATGTTACCTCATGCCAACTCCACGAGGACAGTGTTTTATCAACAGGAGGTTATTAGATTTTTTTTTACATAACAAAAGCAATTTGCTTTAATCCGAATGGTATTAAACAGCACAGGGGGGATTGTGGCTGTTGAGTGATGTGGTCTGCATCACTGCAGCTTGTGAATGTGCGTGTAGAGATCCTGCAGGAGACTAACAGAGAGGCATGAAAACTAACTAACTAAAGGTTAATGAGAGGAACCATCTTCTTACCCCTTTAAATTAAGCCATTAATGTATGTGTGACTCCCCACCAAAGCCACAAAATTGTATACTTATTAAGGCTCAGCTAACAAGTAACATTTCCTTCTCAGATTGATTTCGGTATTTTTTAAGAGGCCTGATGAGATAAAATGATCCTGTAATTTTGATGCAAAAAACAAAAATGATACAAAAGTGATTTTTTTCTTATATTTTTTCCTTAAGAAAAGTAAAGCAAAAGGACAATTTAATTTAACAGCAATATATTGTTTATTTTTTGAAAAATTTTCACACATTTTTTAGCAACTTGGAATTGGCAGTAATTTTTTGCAGACTTTTGATCTGTTTATTTCATTAAAATGACAGAAAAATCTTGGTTGTTTCAGCCATTGTTAATGATGGAAAGAAATGGTGACATTTTTTTCTTTAATTTTCTTTAGATGGAGGATAATGATTGTTTATTTTTGTTGGATCAATCATTCTGTGTAAAGAAATCTCATTAAATAGAGAAAAAAAGTTGATGTCTAATATTTTGCTCTGTCAGAAACCCAAAGATCTTTAGATTCTTATATAAAACAGTAAAATTAGAGAGCCAAGAACTATCCGTGTTTTTGCTTTATAAACACTTAAAATTATTAATGAAATGGTAAAACTGTTGTAGATTATTTTTTTTGGCACACCACTAATTGATTCATCACTAATTCAATTAACCATCATAACAATCTTTAATGCATTTCACTCAAAAGATATATTAACGAAACATGTTCCACATCACAATTGTCCAACTTAATTAACTGTCTTTCTCCATCGCCTTATTTAATTCTGAATGTACAATAAATCTGTGTTTTCATTTTAGGTGTGACTCATACTTTGAGAGGATATCTTGTAACTTCAAGGTCTTATTTTTAATACACAACCATACTAACCTATAACAGTCACATTTCATGGGTTAATTATTTCTCTTTATTTGAATTCTTTGTGCCAGATACGAGCTTTTTGAGGGTGAGACTTCACTGCATCGCTAGCATTTGTTATGGCTGCCTGATTTCATAAAAGAAGACATGAACCCTGCATGCATTTAACCCTTAAACTACTGCCTTGGCTCTGCATTTCCATCACGTTTGACTTAATCTTTCCCTGATATATTTGATTCTAAGATCGGAAATGCGGGCCCAAAAGGAAAAACATTTTCATGATGTGATTTTTGTGATTGTTTTGCAGTTATTTAAGGGTTAATCAGGTGTCTCGACAAGTTATTGCTTGCGTGACAATACATGCATGTCCTTTACCAACAGAAAAAAACATTGGAAAATACCAACTATTGCACTTTGTCAACACTTAAGTTCCTCTTCTTTTGGAAATCTGAGAAAATTGAAGAAAAGGAAAGAAAAGAATGCATCTTTTATGCTTTTTTATTCTGTATCCTGTATATGCATTTCACAAACTCTTTCCACTCTTGACAACCAATGCTTATAAGCCATTAACATACCCTGTTTCTCTTTCTGTTTAATAGTCCTATTGAGTCCTGTCAGAACTTCTACAAAGACTTCACACTGCAGATCGACATGGCGTTCAACGTGTTCTTCTTGCTGTATTTCGGCCTCCGGGTAAGTAAAACTGAACATGTAGTCGTCATTTATTTGCACTCTTGAATGCTGTGAATCTTACCTTTAACCCTTCATTTCCATCAGTTCATTGCTGCCAATGACAAGCTGTGGTTCTGGTTGGAGGTGAACTCGGTGGTGGACTTCTTCACGGTTCCTCCGGTGTTTGTGTCGGTGTACCTGAACAGGAGCTGGCTCGGTAAGGATGTTCTGACCACTCACACAGTCTGATTAACAGGTCCAGCGTTGTCCAGTGGACGTTTGAGTGGGTTGTATTTCTCTGGAGTGTGTGCTGCCACCCAGTGGATTTACTAGATCCAACAGCTGTCAGTGAACGCACCAGATAATCTCAGCACGCCACTAAAGCTGCAAAAACCTCGTAGCATGAGCAGAATATAAAACATTGGGCCCTGGTTTTGGAAATGCAACTCTTCCACATAGAAGCAAGACACAAGTATGTTTTTGACTGTGGTTTGTTTGCCCACTTTTTGAGTTGTTTTGCGTCCTTTTGTAGTCGTTTTGTGTCTCATGGTGGTCATTTTGTGTCTCTTTGTAGTAAATCTGAGTCTCTTTGTTGTCATTTTCTGTTCCTTTGTAGTTTTGTGTTTCTTTGTAATTCTTTTGTTTTTATGTAGTTGTTAATTGTCTGGTTGGTTTACACCTTTTTTGTAGTCGATTGTGCCTCTTTGTAGTTACTTTTGATTGTCTGTAGTATTTTTCATGCCTCTTTGTTGTTGTTTTTGCATCTTTTCATAGTCATTGAGAGTCTCTTTGTGTCTCTTTGCAGCTGTTTTGTATCTCTTTGTAGTTGCTGTGGCCTTCTGGTAGTTTTTTGTATCTCTTGTTGTCATTTTATATTTCTTTGAGGTCATTTTGAGTCTCTTCCTGGCTGGTAAGTTTCTCTTTAATTGACATTTGGTAGGTGAGGCATCCTGACAGTATGGGCCCCTGGTAGGCTTGTCCAGTCATCCATCTGTGCCTCTTAGTATTTTGTGTCCATTAACATCGGCACACCAACAAAATGAGCCATATACGTTTGATAATCTTGTCATGAAATTAACTTCATGGGACGTTGCATGACTTGCATGAAAAGTTTGAACGATCCTCACTGTTACTGTGGCAATAGTGCATCAAAAGTAAAAACCCTGCTGTAGCACGGCATGAAAAATGACAAGCATGGTGACTCAAAAGCTTTATGAGCTTTATTTGTCGCACTAATGCTTGTTTGCGTGACAACACTATCAAACATTGTATGGCTGTCATCTGGTGTGCCTTTTAAACTTGCATTTACATGGAAATGTAAGCGGTTCCATGTCTTTGGCCATGTGTGGTGGGCAGTGGGCTCTGTGCTGCTGGGTCATCCACATGCCCTTCACCTCTCTGGCAGAACTTTCCAGCACACCTGCGATAACACTCGAATGAAATCATGCTGTGATTAAAAAATACACAAATGGATTAAACAAAAGGTAATAGGCTTTGTTGGGGCTTCGAGCTCGAGAATAGAAGTCAATCTGCTAAATGTGTGAAGCTCATCACTCGGAGAGGTCTGTGAGGAATTACAGGATTAAGGGGGATCTTTTTTTATTATCATTTTTTATAGCTGCATTACAGGTTTTTATAGCTGCTTTTTCATCTCTTGTCAGCTAAGGAAGTTACCTGCTGTGTAGCCAACACCAGCAATGAACACCTTCTACTTCAGAGTCACTGACAGCTTGATAGGTACAGTTGCATAACGTGCCTGTGTGTTTTCCCTGAGCTGATGCACTGTGACTTATGGTGTGAAAACAACAAAAGTGGAACATGCTAGTGCTGGTTGCTGGTGCCATCTAATGGACATGAGAGAGTATGACAGTTGTCATGATTTTGTTGCTGATGGGCAGCAACAGAGCGCACAAGTTGTTTTATACTTATTTTGAAGGCAACAATATGTTTTTATTCATAATTTTATTGCTATAGTTGTAGCAAACAGTGAAGTGAATCATTGATATTATTTCCGATTCAATATTTGGGCAATTTTTTGTTGTGACCATTTCATGTGCAACAAATTTTAGATAAGATAATACGCCCGCACGTTGCTCTACTTTAGTGCTATTAAGTGCTTTTATTTCTCTTCTGATAAAGCCTACTCTTCAGTTTTTTACACAGATAACATGCTGTTATTTGGAAGAAAAAGAAAAAAAATCACGAATGAATCCCTCAGACTCCGCCTCTCCTGCAGAGCATCTGTCAGCTCCGTGTGAATGGAAAGATTTAACAAGACCGAGCCACGTGCTGAACAATATACTGTAGAAATGCTTCAGCTACGTTTTGTTTGGTGCCTCAGTCAGGTTTTTGGTTCAAACAGTAATAATGTAAAAGCTTTAATTAGAGTTCATTAATTAGAGTGATTACAGTTGTGAGATTGAGGGCAAAGGAGAATTCAGCTGCTGTGATGATGGTTTTTGTCTTGTTTAGTTTTTTGGTTTGCAGAAAAAATGCGCTGCAGAATCTGTTTCCAGATTTACTGATTAAAACACATTTTTATAAGTCAAATTAACATGCAGTGTCAAAACATTTCCTGTTGTTTTTTAGAATAGATTCTAGTGAAAGGAGCTCTGGCAGACATAATCTCAGTCAGTCAGTGAGCAGTTGGTCGTGGAGGATTAGTGACTGATTTACTGTTCAGTTAAACTGAGGTCAAACAGGTGAGGAGGTCATTACCAGCTCAGCGGCATCTGGTCACAGCTGTCCAACTCCCTCTTCTGATCAAAACGGAAAATTCAGATTTCAATCTGCCAATCCTCCTGGCAGAACATTTTGACACAAATACACACGGTATGTGCTAATAGTCTCTCACTCTACTCTCTTCTCACACTGATGCATGGCAGGCTTGAGGGTGTGAGCACGCCGCACATTTTGGATGTTGTGTAGAACATGTTTTAATGCAGAAACAACCGCTAATAAGCACAATAACAAGTTTTTACCGCAAGGTGTGAAGTCAAAAGCTGGAATCCCGACCTCGTGCAGGTGTGAAATACAAGCCGCACGTTTATCTCTGACTGTGAAAATAGTCCAGTCCAATTCTTTCTCACATTATGAGGTAAACAGAATATATCTCTTCCAGATAAGATATTCATGTCTCGGTGGACACATGTTGCAGCTTTTTTCCTCTTGAGTCAGAGTGTAAAATACTGAAAGAGGCTTTTTGTATTAAACTGCTGCTGAAGCTCAATGTCTTCAAAAGCAAACACTCTAAAGCGGTGACTCTGCTCAGGGTTAGGGACATATTTTAGGGTCAGGTCAGTATTTTTATTTTTTTGTAGAACTTTTTAAGGATTTTTTTCTGGAAATAACTAAGCAACTTGTAAAAGGAGAAAAGGTGATATTTTAGTTTAGTTCATTGTGTGGAGTTTACAGACAGTTTTTTTTTAACCAAAATGTCCTTGTAAGAGAAGCTCCATTTTACTCAAAGTAAATATTATTTAATTAGTGTCACCCGCCACTATATTAGGTACACCTATACAATTGTAATGTAGTCCTATACAGCAGCTTTGCCATTAAATCTACCTTTTTAAAAGCTTATATTTCACTTTTTGTTGATGGTCAGAAATGTACTATATCTGCTTTAAGTTAAATATTGAAGCTGTTGTGGGTGTTGTACTGGAGTGAATTACATTTTTATAAGTTGTATTTTATTCTTTTTTTACTTTTTGGCTCGTGATCATCTTTAACTTTTTGTTTATTGTGTGTTTTGTCAAATTTTTTGGCAAATTAGAATTATTGCACTTAAAATATGGATGTAGGCAGATGAAGTCTGTAACAATAACTGCATAACAAAGGCAGAATCCGATAATTTAAAAGGTGCTGAATAGTTAACACAATATTATCATTTGTGTATTATAAACATAAATATTTCTTTTCTTTTTCCTTTAAAAAATATCACTGTTATCAATACTGGCACATCACGATACCCCTACTACATATGATTCTATTAAGAGTTAAAGCCCTCATTGTTTGGACTGGCACTGTTTGGGCTCATGCTGTATTATTTATTTCACACATCAGATTAAATGGACTTTGCAGACTTAGTTTTCTGTCAGCTGTTGCATTTTCTCTCTTTGCGGTGACGTCGGTTCATGCTGCGCATTTAGTTTCAACATCAACCACAATAGCAGTTATTACATCAGATGTGATTAATGTAGGGATTATTGTCGAATCACTAAATCCATAGAAAAACACAATGATTGCCAAAGCTTGTCATTTTTCCGTACACAGCTTTGGCTGGCGGTTCACATGACTTGTTTTGTGCTATAAAGGCGAGACATGCTGTTCTGGTCCAAGATTAGAAAATGAAATTTGGTTTGTTAAGAGCAGTTGCAGAGTTATAGGGATGTAGGTTACATTGTGAAGCCAGCTGATGGACGAACTCGCCGTGTGGCCTTTTTCCTTTCCCTGGATGAATCCTAAAGGAGCTTACACTCTAATATCCTGATGGGGAAAGGGTTTGCTTTAAGCTGGCTGTCCGCGCCTGATCACAGCGAGGATGCCATGAAGGGCTGTGGTAAACCGTTTAAAAAGCCTTCTTCAAAAAAGAGTCCTTTTGACGCCAACCTGTTGGGCGGTAATATCATGAAAGCACCTGATTCTTTTTAAAAAATTTTCTCTTTTTGGAGGTGGATCATATTTTTCTCCATGATAGCTGCCAGTGTGGATGCAGAATAGTGAAGATGTGGATGTGAAGCAGATTTTGGACTTAACGTTTGGCTACAAAAAGTAACTTACAGACATGATTCCCACTAAGATGTTAGTGTACCGGGGGCCCGATGGAGGCACACACGCTCAGACAATTTCTAACACAAGAAGGCGCAAGAAATCCACCGGGGAGCTCTTCCAGAAGGGCTACAGGGTCAGGATGGGCCACGGGCAGGTCAACGAGAAAGAGGACCAGGACAGCATCTGCTACAGCCTCGGTGCATGCTTCCATGTAATCTCCTACTGGGGTAAGACCTGCAGGACGTGGGAACGAGGGGAATCTCCACTAAAGCTGGAGGCTGGCGTGTCCAGAGGTCTATGGACTCCAGCTGGAGCAGGTTCAGGTTCGGGATTTGCTCTGTATTATGCTCCCCATCTGGCAAACGCTCAGTTGAAATGAAAAACGAGCTTTGGCGCGGCACACCACGGTCCACGTCATTTCATAAAAGATTATTTATTTATATTTTTCTGGCTGATTTGCCCGTAACGTCTTTGATTTGTGTCATTTGGCATTTGCACAAAATCTATTCCAGCAGGGAAATGTGTCTGCCGATTAAAGCATGCAGAGATGGATTTTACTTGATTGCTCACTCTTGGCTGAGGTGGCTTTTAATTGTTTATGCCGCACCAACCCTGCAGTGGATTCTGCTTTTTTTGAGTTGGATCTATGAATCATTTGTTTTTCAAACTGAGGTGGGAGGTTCCTTTTAGCAGGTAGTTTACTGCAATGCACAATAATCAATAAAATGCTCTATTTTGTTTTTGTAGTAAACTCTGTCTTTATAATCTGCGTTTTTCAGAGAGAAACTAAGGTTACTAAAAATGAAGTTATGATTTACATACATGTAGTTTAAGCTGATCGTATGATATCATTAGTAATCATGTGGAGCAGCTTATGCTGGTGTTGCCACTGCTGATTTTGTTGGCGTTTTGCCGTCCTTGAACTCTTGGCAACAAGCTCTCTTTTTTTCTTCTTTCCATAAATACCCTCAAATTTAGGATTTGACGTCACGTCTGTTTAATCATTGAGTGTGGCATGACAGCGTCCACCTGTCTCTAATCCAGGTTTTCATCTAGTCCACATTCAGAGTTTCATCCAGCAGGAATGAAACGTGTATCAGGTAGATGCCGGTCCTGAGATTAAAACAGACTGCTGTGAGTTGCTGAAGAGATATCTTGGATATTGAGCTCGTTTTCATTTTTTTCCCACATATTCTGAAAAGTTTCTTTTGTGATACAGTAAGGCTCAGTATCGCTTTGATCGGTCGGAGCTTATTTTTTGAATCAAAATGAATCCAATGAAGTTGTTAAACTTGGAGGAAAGTATGAAAGGTATGATGTCGTTGCACAGTCGAAATGCTTCTGATGCTTCATCTGTTGTTTATCATCTCTAATAACTTCTTTATGGTGTTTTCTTTCCCACAGGCTTGAGGTTTTTAAGGGCCTTAAGGTTGATACAGTTCTCAGAAATTTTACAGTTTTTGAATATACTAAAGACAAGGTAAGTGTATTCATATTTTATTGAACTTTTGCCAAACTGTTTGTAATGTTTTAACCTGCTTTGTGTGTGAACATTGCATGAAGTGATGTGCAAACTTTTTTTGTAGCTACAATATATTAGCATGAACATGGTTTTATTTTGAAGGGGCAGTAAGTAAGCGTTGCAATGTTTTGACTGAAGCAATGTTTGCATGAGCACTTTCTTTATTTGATTTGGTAAACATTTATATTCTGTTTACTCCTCAGTACTGCAGTCAGTAATGTGGACTTGTTTGATGGAGTCTTTCTGTTTGTCTCCTCGCTGCTTAGAATTAAAGCTTTTTGCACAGATGTCAGGAAGAGCTTATAGCGCGACAAAATGCTTTAGAATAATCTCCTCTCATTCACTCAAATGAAGGTAAAGACAGAACACACAAAGCAGGATAGGAGCGAAGTCATGCAAGGATAACAGATATATACTGTTATTTAAAGAACGTCGCACAGACACACACACACACACCCCAGTTCCTCTAGAAGATTGCACACTGTGTAAAATGTAGATACAAACAGAATGCATCAAATACAAATTCAGTGTACACAAAAAACAAAAATGATTCAATTTGAACATAAAATACATTTTCTTTGCCTAGTTTTCATTTGGATATTTGTTCGAAATGATGAGCAAATGCAGTGTTTTATTTGTGTTTTTAGAACTGGGAGTCATACATATTATATACATGAAGAGTAAGACCTTTGCTCACAAAAAGTTTGCATTTAGATTAAAATAAGTCATATTTTTTAATATCATGGGATTGTTTTTTGTTTAAATTTAACTAAAATATATTGCACAAAAAAACAACTGATTTAACTCTTTTTTTTATTAGCTAAGTATGCACCATAATTCTATAAATATGAATTGAAATAAAATAAAATTCAGTTACATTAAGTGCAGCTGTTATAAGAAGAATTGTGCAGCATGTTATTGTGCTTTTCTTGAATGGACCGTTCTCTATATATCATTTCTAATTACGTATACGTGTTTCTTTCTGTAGGTTTTAATACTATGCTACAGTATCTTGACCGAATGCAATATGAATATATTGTTATTATATATGTCAAAATATATTGCTATTCTGAGCATTTATCTATAAATGCTCAAATTTATCAAAATCCAACAACTTGTCTGTTTTCCTGATACCAATGTAGCTAATAATTAACGGTAAAACTTTGTTCTCTGGTCCTTTTTTAAATAGCAACTCCATAAAGCTCGTGAACCTGTGTTCAATCTTCATAAGCACATGGCTAACTGCAGCAGGATTCATTCATCTGGTGAGTCAGTGGGAGCCAGTTAGACTGAAGGGGAAAGTATGTTTTGCAAATAACTACTAAGAAGTCTATTTTTTTATTGCGTTGTCCAAAAAATATCTTTTCCAGTTTGTTTTGTTCTTGTACAAATCTTGACCTCTGTTTTTAGGTGGAGAACTCAGGGGATCCTTGGGAAAACTTCTCAAATTCCCAAGAACTTTCCTACTGGGAATGTGTCTACTTACTCATGGTTACTATGTCCACTGTTGGCTATGGAGACGTTTATGCCAGAACCACCCTGGGCCGCCTGTTTATGGTCTTCTTCATCCTTGGTGGTTTGGTAAAAATCCCTCTCATTACTTATTCCTGCTTAAAATCCTCCATGCAACCAATCATCACACTCCGCCAGGTGTTAACAAACGCTGGGACGCTCTCCACTCAGGACGCCCTTCACCTGTTGTTTACACTGAGGTGTTTTTGTGGCTCACCACTTCACCACAGTATGTTGCATGTCATGTATTGTACGAGTTATCTACAGTATTGTAGCATTTATTCAGGTATAATGCTGAAGTTTTATCCTGTTATTTATAAACTCCTATATGACGTAGAAAATATTTGAGATTTTTTGCATTTGTTATTAAAAAGTACTGCGGTTTCAGGTGGCTCCACCCTCCTGCCTCCCCTCCCTCTTTCCAACAAACACAATGACACAGGGATGATTTATAATAGCCTAGCTTGATGGATGTGGCGACATTAACTTGGTTCTTGCACAGATATTTAAAGGCATATGAGAGTGATAAAAGGCAAGGATTTTAAAGAATAATTATGTAATAATAAAAGAATCATAAGTCCTAAATAAAACTTCTGGTCAGGGATTTGCTACAGAGTTGCCTGATTAAAGGAAGTAGCCAAAGATCGTTTAGAGGACACTGTTATCTGGATCATAAAGTAATATTCAGGAGTGGATTAAACAGCATGGTGGCATATTACAATATAGTAAAAGAGAAAAATATAAAAGCGACAGGTGTAAACCTAAAGTTTCTAGAGATACCAAAGATATGGCTTAATTTGAGGGAATTTTGTGAAAAGATTAAATACAAAAAACATCAGTATTTCCATTTAGTTTAATTTTTCAATATTAACCTCAGTGTAAACATCATGTAGCTTAAATAAAGAGCTGAACAACATGATACAAATCTGCTCTATGCTACTTTCAGACAGCTTGGTATAAGAGGATTTTTCCAAATTTAATCAAACTTAAACTGGAAATGAAAGACGGTTAATGGTTTGGGTTTTTTTGTTCATGTTTTTAATACAGATTTTTTCTTGTAGTTTTTTACATGGTATTGCAAATCTGTTTAAGTAGCAAATGAATTAAAACAGGATAACTTTTTTCTTGTAAACACAACAAGCAAATAACAGCAAAACCACATTTCAAATATGTATCTGCTGCCTTACTTTATTAAATTAATGGTAATGACTAGCAAACCAGAGTAGAGCCTCAGAGTTGTGTTAATGTCTGCCATCCATTTAGCTGCGCTCTTCAAATCAACCTGACGTGTGTTTGTTGGACGAAACATGGCACATAAGGCTTTTTCTTAATTTTTACAACTTCTGTCTTTCTATCACAGATTGACATACCGCTCATCAGCTGTCATTTTTCTCCTTTATTCTTCCAATTTCCGTAAATATTGGCCTTATAATTTCCTTTTTCATTTTCATACTTTTCTCAATATTTGGGATGTAACTGTGATATAACTTCAGGCTACATTCAGTCAACTAATTTAAATGAACTTTTTTATTTTCTTTCTCTTTTTTCCTGATAACAAATAAATACTAATACTACTTTTGCACACATAGTAGCGCTCCTCTTTGAGACGGATTCCTTTAAAAATAAAAATAGAGGACCTGCTCTTCTTTGCCTATCTTTTTTTTAGTCTCTTCTTCTGTCTCCTATCTTCTCCTTAGGCCATGTTTGCGAGCTACGTCCCTGAAATCATAGAGTTAATAGGAAACCGCAAGAAATATGGTGGTTCCTATAGTGCGGTTAATGGGAGAAAGTAAGTATTCAAGGAGGCTCTACTGCCTCCGCCGCAGTAGAACCTTCTCTGCATGCCCTTTTCTTTTTCTTTTTCATGCATGTAGGCCATGTTTGCTCGCTACGTGCCAGAAATTGCTGCTCTCATCCTTAATCGGAAGAAATATGGAGGGAGTTATAACTCGACCAGAGGCAGAAAGTAAGTCAAACAAATGAAAAAAACAGCAAACTTTTAATGGTGTGGTTTTGTGTGACTCAGTTGTCCCTCTCATAAAGAGGCGACACACCCTGATATTTGCTCAAATACACGTCATGAAACTGTAATTTGAGATGTAAGGATCTCAATTGAAGTCACACTGTGACTGAAGAAGTTGGCCATGATTAATGCGTAGACTTTATTGTACTGTATTTCTGCTGCTTTTAAATGTGTGCAAGCTGTCATTGTTGCCAGTCGTAAATGAATGTCTGCTTTTACACTGCAAAAAAAAATCTCTTATCTCAACGAGTGATTTTTGTCTGTTGTTGAATTCTTTTTAAAATGGCTGGAAAAAATATTGATTATTTTTTACCTGTTTTCAATAACAACAAACTTGTTATAAGTTGAAAAAAATTAGTTTTAGAGAAATTCCTTTTCAAAAGCCAGCTGTTATTAGAAGTATTTTAAGACACTTTGCTGCCAGACAAATTTCTTGAACTTGTTCTCAGACAATAGGAGCTCAAAAACAGACAAAGATGACTTAAAGACTAGATATTTTTGCTGTGTAGTCATGTACTGTTGGTGATGGCACATGTTGGATTTTCTCTCTAATCCCTGCAATATAAAATGTGCTTATTCATGCTGCTGTTGAAAAAAAAAACAAGAAAATATTGAAAATATGTATTAAGTATCAGGTTGAGCAATTTTAATGTATATTTTTTTAAGAACTTTAAGGCATTATGTATCGCAGGTTGTTCATTATTTCCAAAATAATCCCCGGCAGTGTGATTATTTCATAATAATGACCACCTTGCTGTAATTATCCTAATTGTTAAGGTGGATGGCTACATATTGGGGGACTCCTTAAATTGTCATAAAATAGTACATTTAAAATTATTTAATTGATTTAAAAATAATTTTATTGGTTTAGTTCATAAAAACAGAGTGTTTGATTTTAGTCTGTTATTTAAAGCAGCAGTCTGTTATTCCAAAATAACGCACTAAAGGACACTGCGTATAAATAACTTTATTTCAGAACAAAATTAGACAGGTGCCATCGCCACCAACCATCCCAGTTTTCAGATGTATCACAGTTTTTAACACTGTGACATATTGAGAGAAAACCCTACATGTTTTGTGGAGTCGTACTTGTGACAAAGCTGCTTATTGTCAATGTACATTTGTGCCAAATTTGTGTTTGTCAATCAGGTGTCTGCAGTCATTCACACAGTTTCATTTTGTTTGCCCATCCTCCTGTTCACCCCAATTTACTGTATATCAGACAAATTTCCTAAATTATGTGAATTAAAATAATACAAATATATCCTATAATATGGAGTTACTAAAAAAAGTAATAGTAATTTACTCATACCAGAATGGTTGATTCTAATAAATTGTAATATATATTTAAAGACAGAGCCCTGAAAAAATAAAACCACAATGACAAAATTATAAAGCTGATAAACTCAAGCATACTTGAGTTCAATTTTTAATTATTTATAAAACACATACATTCAGATCTGCATGTCATTGCTTGCTTCATGCTGATTTTTGGAATTTTGTTTTGCTATGCTATTCTACTTTCCACGCTTTGCTTCTGAATATTCTTGGCCTTTATCTTCAGTCTGACCTACACCCTCAGGACTAAATAAAATCTTTATTGAGTTTATAGATGAAGATGATGAGGCCGATACCACCCTCATGCCTGTACGATAGAAATGGAGCCAGAGCCAGGAGGCAATTCGCCTAGCTTACCATGTAGCACCCCATGAAAATACAACTTGTTGTTTTCTGGACATTTTTGTGCATGGATGTAATAAAATGTGTTAATTAGTGATCTATAGAGGTGCGGCTATGATTTTTTTTTGTCTTTGTACAGAACCAGGCTAGCTTTTCCCCCAGCTAAGCTAAGCTAAGCTAAGATAAGCTAATCACCTCTTGGCTCTAGCTTCATATTTGATTCATGGACATGACAGTAGCATTGGTCTTCTCATCTAACTCTTGGCAAAAACAAAGCAAAAAAAGTGCTTTTCTCAAAATGTCAAACTATTCCTTTAACATATACACTTTCGTGTCCCAAGCTCTGCAGCTGTTTCTTGAGATAGTGAGATTCTGCTGGATGCCTCCGAACAAAAATATGGCTTCTTGTAGCATGCTGTTGGTACTCATGCTCGTTCTCTTAGACTCTCAGACTTGGTTTGGGAAACTCTTAAACCAAATCTTTGGTTCTTTTGTTTTGTAGAAAACTCACAATTGGGGCTTCTTAAAGCTACTATGTGGAGCAATTTATACTTTCACTTTGTATTGTGGAAACTGATTGTAAGGTAACGTAAAATCTGAGGCCTTCCCCAACTTTCTCTGTTGCTTGGACTGATTTCTACGTTAACAACTTGGGCTGGTTTTGCCAGAAAAATCCAATTGATGTGATATTCATGCATGCCATAAAGTCTCTTTACAATATAATACAATTATTACAAAGCAATTGATGAGATATCTTAATCAGATTAGTTTTATGTATGTATGTATGTATGGTTATCATTTGTGTAATTCAGGTACCCTGTTGATGGAACAGGTCATGGTAAATGAACCCCTATAAAAATAGCAGAACAAAATGCCTGTTTCTAGCTAAAACTATTAGCGATTAACTATTAGATTTAAACATATAATTTGATCATTTTAGCACTCTATGTCTATCAGAAAGGAAAAGATTTTCTGAAAATTCCACATAGTACCTTTAAGTCACATCTGTTTATCTTGTTCAATTTTGCATTACATATTTTGTCTTAATTCTTTGATGATTGGTGAAAATGTCTCACCAAACAGTCAGCTTGTTTGTGTTTTTTCTGTTAGAATTACTCGCACAAACGTGATCGACAGCTCACATAGAAGCTAAATTTCACCAACAGTTTTGAGAAACTTAGTAAATATTTGCATGTACTTTTCATCACTGTGATTTTATTTTTGACTTCTCACATTTAAATATTAAACATCATTATTTGTCTTTTTCACGCTACCTTCTTCTTCATGTTAACTTGTCATTAGCATCATTACTGTCATTTCCATAACATCCTCCACTGCTTTTCTTTGAAAAATGCATTTATTATAAATTTAAGCTGTAAAGAATCACTGCAGTACAGAAATCTGAAATTCTAAATAATTCAGAATTCAGAATTTAATAGAGCTATATAGACATATAGAAAGTAATCTAAAATGGGTTCCTTACATAAAGAATCTGTGATATGTGGGAATCACGATAAACTGTGTGGTGATTTCATAATCTCCATCTAAGTAAACTCTGATCCTTTATAATCTGACACTGCAATCCTCAATCCTGCTCTCTGACCTGCTCATTCAGTCCTCACTCGTCACCACAGCAGCATCAAACATCCTGCCCGTAACATAGTTTTTATTATTTTAAATCAAACACCAAAATAAAGATTACCTTTTCATTATACCTCATGTCAGATTCACCTTTTGATTTCAGGACCAAGATGAAGATAAAACAAGTGTGTGTGTGTGTTTTGATTTGAATTACATTCTGACTAGATTTTAGTTTCATTATTACTCTACACCTCGTTTTCCAGGCACATCGTGGTCTGTGGTCATATTACACTTGAGAGTGTGTCCAACTTTCTAAAAGACTTCCTACACAAGGACAGGGATGATGTCAATGTAGAAATTGTTTTTCTCCATAAGTAAGTACACATTTCATTACTCAAGAAAAAACAATCATCTCTTAAGGAGATTAAGAAGAGCGTTCCTCCTCAGATTTAAGAGTTTTCTCCTTTTTTGCTTTCAGTATTTCCCCTAATCTTGAGCTGGAAGCCTTGTTCAAGCGCCACTTCACTCAAGTGGAGTTCTACCAAGGATCTGTCCTGAACCCACACGACCTGGCCAGAGTCAAGGTAACTGACGGAGGATAGTTCCTCCTCTGGCTCAGAGGGAAACTTCGCTGTCAGTCTGTACTTGAGGTAACCTGTTTGTGATTTTCTCTCCAGATCGAATCAGCTGATGCCTGTTTGATCTTGGCCAACAAATACTGTGCTGACCCTGATGCTGAGGATGCATCCAACATCATGAGGTAAACCAATGCAGTTTCTCCGAGATTTATGTTTATTTTTTTTTACCTTGTGAGCAATTCCTTTGAAATTAGGTTGTAGTGAAACTAGTTATTTTAATGGGTTTCATGAACCACAAAAACAACAACTTTAGTTCCTGGAAGCCCAGTTTCCTTTTGAACGGATCATTGTCATCTTTTTTTCTTTTTTGTAACAGGTAAAAAAACACACAAAAAATTGATCCAGTCAAAAAGAAAAATCTAATTTTACCTTTTTTCTTTTAACAATTTTCTTTTATCCAACAGTCTTAAACTTTTTTGTGGGCATTCAGCTGTAAATTGTGTTATGATTTACTCAATGAAAATTATTTTATGAACAGTAGGCTTGGGAAAAGTTTTTGCAAATGGTCTGATTTTTTTTTGTCCTTTCTGTTATTCATCAGAGTAATATCTATCAAGAACTACCATCCAAAGATCAGAATAATCACGCAGATGTTGCAGTACCACAATAAGGTTGGTATATTCTGTTGTTTTTGTTTTATTTTTGATATAAATATTCATGTTTGTGTTTGTTACAAGTTGCAGCTTACAGGTCAGAAAAATGACAGCTATTGCAAAAATGCACAAAGATCGTATAAAACACTATGAGAAAATTACTTCTTAAGCCAAGATGGTGATGTTCAAAATGCCAAACTGTCCGTCTAGGTTTTTAACATTGTGGAAATGTGATGGAAAAAAATAGTTTCACCTCAGTTTGTGGTTCTGTAAGGCTACCATGTAACTTTATTTCCCTGCCCTCAGGCCCACCTTTTGAACATCCCAAGCTGGAACTGGAAGGAGGGAGATGATGCGATTTGCCTCGCGGAGCTGAAACTGGGCTTCATCGCTCAGAGCTGTCTGGCTCAGGGCCTCTCCACCATGCTGGCCAACCTCTTCTCCATGAGGTCCTTCATCAAGGTAGCCACAGCTCACATTCTCCCATCTGTGCTCATGGATTAAGTTCAGAAGTAAAGTTGGCCGTAGACATAGTCTGAATAGATAATAATGACTTTCCCAGATGAGGCCCATGAGCAGCATCTGGTGAGTGGGTGGGGATGAACTTGAAAACTTGCATTATTTTGTTTTATTGTGTTCTGTTCTTTTTTTAATGGAGCAAGCTGTCTGTGTTTTGTGTTAAATCTTTGTTGTAGATTGAGGAGGACACGTGGCAGAAGTATTACCTGGAAGGAGTAGCCAACGAGATGTACACCGAGTACCTGTCCAGCGCCTTCGTAGGCATGTCCTTCCCTGTCATTTGCGAGTAAGTATACTGAAAAAAAGGCTTATACAGATTAAAATGTATTCTTTGTTGCCTTCACTTTTGTTTTCTTTTTTTTTGACTGACATCCAGAACAACATAAGAAAATCTGATCAAATATGAGTCAAGATTCTCTCACTGCATTGTCTATTTCTTGCATTAAAGGTTTTCAGGAACACATTTTAGTGACGTTTTATCTGAAATTTGAGGAAGTTTGTGACCAGCCATGTTCTTCCTGCTTGAAAACAAACCAAGCACCACCTCAAGTTGCTCTGTTGGTTGTAGGTCTGTCCAGAGGCATTTTGGTCTGTGCTTGAACTGAACGGAGAGGTCCCAGACTAATGCACATTTGTGAACTAGTCTGGAAATGCTGGGCTAAAATTAAAGAGATATTTTGAGAAAACAGCTGCCCTCACTCCCATAATGATCATTGTAATAATTGTAATAATTAGGATTTGTGGCCTTGAGATAATGGAATAAAAAGCAACCAGCACCACCCTATGGCTTTCATGCATTTCAGAGCCATTTCTCTAGAAAATCTACAATAATTATTTTTTTTCAACTGCTGGATTTTTTAGTTTAAGAGAAGAGAGAAGAAGAAATCATTCCAAGATAAGATGTCAAATATGCGAGACCCCAAAAATCCTAATTAAACCTTAAAGAAAAAGGTGGTACTTGAAGTTAAGATAATCTTCAGAAAACTACAAACATTTAGCGTCCATGAGGTCTAATTACATTTTTATTATTCTGCTTGCAGACTCTGCTATGTGAAGCTGAAGCTGCTGCTGATCGCTATAGAGTACAAGTCTGATCAAAGGGAATGCAGGTAAGTGGATGTGATCACAGTGGGTTGTTGAAGCCATTAAAATTCATGCATGCAAAAACTTAAACACGCAGGTGTGTTTGCTGTCAGTATTTGCTTTCATTAATGAAGCTACTTTGAATCAGCTCCTCTGTTTGACTGCAAACACAAGCCGCTTTACTAAAATGTGCTAAATTGGTGTCTAAATTGGTTTGTTCACCGACATCAGAGGCGTTTCTGATAACGTCCTGACAAATTAATGGGGAAGGTGGCAGAAGGTTTCTTTAAACACCGCTGAAGCTTTGTTTTAGTGGCTCCTAATGCTCTACTCATTTGATACCATTTGAGTGTCACTGCTATCTGCTTTCATCAACTTAATTTAACAAACAGGCGATCGTGCCAAATGAGTTGCAAAAAGTAACCCTGCCAGCGCGTGCCACTGCCAGTGATTAGTGCAAACCTTGCAAATTCTGTGATATAACTTTCCGCTGTGACATCTTCGGTCTATAAATCCTCGCAGCACCCTGATAAACCCTGGAAACCACGTGAAGATGCAGGAGGGGACTTTGGGCTTCTTCATTGCCAGTGATGCCAAAGAAGTAAAGAGGTAATGAATGAGACCTCTGATTAAATGGGGTCTAAACTGCTCTGATAGATGCTCCGTGTTGCTTCTCGCCCTTTCTTATTTGCATTTACAGTATATCTATATGCACTGATTTAATAGGGTTATAAAATATGAGAAAATAGGTAAATATAAGCTGCCCTCATGTAAGAATATAGAAGCTTTATAGGAGGAATGTATAATTACTTGGTTAACAAGTTGCAAAAATGAACAGACGTGAAAACAAATGTTGAAGACAACATAATGTTCTACAGTGATTGCATGCAAACTTAGTGTCCTTTTTGCTGATGTAGTGAAGATAAAATGTCATTTATTTCAGCATGTTGAACACTGACTTACGTGGGTTTCTTCTTCTCTTCCACAGGGCTCTGTTTTACTGTAAAGCCTGTCACGATGACATTACTGATCCCAAAAGGATAAAGAAATGTGGATGCAAGAAATGTAAGTGACTGCATATGAAAACACTGCATACGTTTGTTTCTTCACAGCACTGAGTTCAGTCTAGTCATGTGATGGTGTATTTAAGTGACCTACACAGCCATGTGTTCAAACCAATTAGCTCTTACATTAATTATTCACTTTGTTGTAACTTGTGCTTGGAGACAGGTCATCGGATTTCTCTTCCGAAGCCAAAACAAACCTCGTGAAACCACACGTTTGGGCCTCTGTTTGACATAACCACCTGCCCTCATTAATGAGTCAGTTCACCCAAATTACAAAACACAGCTTTACACTGGTATCTTTTCATGCAGAAGTTTTTCTTCCTTCTTTTAGACCTGCATTTTTGTGTGGATTTGGGTGAACTGATTCTTCTTTGTGGTTGCTCAGGATCAGAGGACAGAGTTATTTATAGCATATCACTTGAGAGAAACAGAGAAATCAAGCTAGTAGCCTCCTCTCAAACCACCTGTGATTACAGTCTAAATGTGCATTTTGTCTGTTTGCCTGCGTTGATGTTTGCAATGTTTTCTGTTGTATAATAGCCGTCTGCGACGTTCTAGTTCACTGATAACTTTGTGATGTTAACAGGCATTCAGAGAGACTGTTAACACCACAGGTACCTGGATGGATCGTGTGTTTCTAGACTTGTGCTGCTCTTTCTCTTTGATTTAATATAGTTTGTCTTGTCCTAACCACTATAGCTAACACCTAATCTTAACATGTGATGTATTCTCTTCTTGCTGCTTGGGAACTTGACACACTTTCCTTAAAAAATTCCCTTTAAAGTGATATATTGTGAGTAATGTGGGATTCATTTCCCTTCCGAAAGCACAGCCTGCTTCTGAAGCAACCTGTTTGAATGTACTGTAAATGTTGCATGAACAATGGTCGATGCTGCCTGGATCCCCCCGTTGTCATGTTCGCCGCTGTCAAGTCGAGGAAAACATTCAACACAGAACAACAAATGTATATATTATACTATTATTATAAAATAATAATTTCGGAAAAGAGCCAGAGAGGCAGTTAAGCAATACCGTGAAAAGTAATAACACCTGGAAATGTAAAACAATTTACACTTACAGGTAATCTGATTGAAAATGTAGTAAAACCCAATAATGTAATAACTTGCAGCAAATTCCAAAGAATCTGTAAGAGACTCGACCTCATCACGTGCAGTAACCTGTCATGGCCACATGGTGACATCTTAATGCACATTTTATATGCTGTTCATAGACTATCCTTACATTAGCATTGGATATTTAAATGTTTATACAAACAAAACACGCATTGTGTTGCATATTTTGATCATGGTCACTTCACTATCACTAACTGTGATGTGAAATGTAAATTGCACAGCAACCAATCAGCATAGGTATGGGCAAATTAATCTCCTTTGATAGGGTTTTAGTTCAATGAATCTTTGCCTGATAACAATGTAACACCTGCTATCTGTTCAACATGTCAAATTCAACATAGTCTAGAGTTTTCTTTACCAAACATGAAATCAGAGTCAAATATGAGTCTTCAGCAGGCTAACATGACACAGTATTGTACATTTTTCATATTTTCTCACTTTACTTACAAATTTTTTTTTTTATTATTACATCATCCGTCAAAATAAAAAAAACAGACCAACCTGAAAGGCATTGCATTATTGGTAAACATGTCATTACAATACCAGTTAGGACATTTTTATTAGATTATTGGTTTAGTTATTACATTTTCAATCAGGATCAGAAAAGATGTAATTACATTTTCTGAAAAATATCAGATTTTTAGATGCGACATGCGCTTTTATACTTTTGTTATTTGGAAATAAAACGTATTACAATATCCCTAAACTGTTAATACCAAAGCATCAACATTTCAGTCCTGCCTGCTCGAGGCAGTAATACTCCACATCACCACCAGATGTCCCTGCAGTCCTTTGAAAAACACAACATCCCTGCAAGTAGAGCAGAGCAAGGAATGAGGAACACTTCTTGTTTTAACTGTTTTGATAAAAACAAATAATTATTCACATTCACTGAGTAGACTGCACAGCCCATCAGATGTCAGCTGTGTTGTGGGGTAAAGTCAAATTAATTTATGGTCTCACACAAGTGTTGAAACCTTTTGTTTTCGTCCTTTATGGATGCATTCGTAAATCTATCTCAGCTGAGAAAATATTGTTACATTTACTTTTGTTATAGACATTTCAATTTGAAGAAACTAGGACAATTATTAAGAGTTGTTAACTAATAAAGCTCACACGTCTTATCACATACATGGACTACTGTAGTTGTAGGGGTCACACTGAGGTAGGAGGTGTAGGGGTGAAGTCAGGAAGTCAAGAGGAAACTCGTGGAATATATTTGCTGTATTCAGAGTATGTACTGTTGCATACAGTCAGGATATACTACTTCATAACATTGTGCTTTGGACTTATGGGTCAGATAGCCAGAGTATAGCAGAAGGACATCTTGTTATTTTGACATACCATATATTTTCTGGCATATTAAGTATTATGTAGTATGTGTTTTGAAACACACCCACTGTCTCCTCTGCTGCTGAAAAACATCATGACCTGTCCTTCCACCTGCGCCCACTCATGTCACATTTTCACCCCAAACCTCACGACACCCCCCCACTTGTCCCAGTAATGACCCAAACTGAATAAACCACAACGAGTGGAAAGAAATCCAAAGTTCCTAATGTGACATGTACACGCTGTGAAGACACAGTTTATCTTGTGCATCCCAGCAGCAGCCTTCCTCTGTGCCCTGTCTTGCCTTTGTCCACTCTTCCTCCAGAACGACCCTCTACATTAACCTGCTCTTCCTCTCCTCTCGTCTGAACCCGTGACTGTAGCCAAGACGGCCGCCTACAAGAAAATGAGACTGGCATGTTGTTTTGATTGCGGCCGCTCAGAGCGGGACTGCTCTTGCATGCCAGTTAATGTGCGTTGTAACATGGACTCCCCTCAACGCGACATCCCACTCTCTGCTGTCTCTGTTAATGATTGCTCAGCCACTTTACGTGCCTGTAAGTTGTCGCCATGACATGTGCTCTTCAGTGTTTGTAAAATGCACTGTGTTACCCGTGCAGTGTGTCCGTGTCTCGCTCTCGCAGCTGTGTCGTCACTGTCATGGATATAGATGTTGCTTTAGTGTTTCAGCTTCATGATTTCCAGTCGGCTCGTGTTCTTCCCCCTGTGTTGCTACTTTTGGAGGTGACTTTAAGCTGTTGTGAAGCATGCCAGTGTACTGTTTTGCTGGTGTTTTGTCAGAGAATGTGAATTCAAATTGACCTGAAGTTTCAATCAACTCGAAGGTCATACAAAAATTTGTTGCAGAGTGTGAAAGCTAATCCTCCCCCGAATGACAGTGTGCTTCCCCCTCCAGTGACCTCGCCAAATATTTACAAGACATTAAAGCCGAAGCCATGAAAAATGTACAGCTGTGCATCCCCGCCACAGATATCTTGATGCACACTCTAACTTGGGAGCCCCGGTGGAGAATTTGCATGCATTTCTTCAAATTATTAGTTTGAATAGGAGTGCTGTAGGGATGTCACTGGAGAGGGTAACTTCATCTTTTTAAATAACATTCACTTAAAGAATACTCCACCCTTAAAATGCCTATTTAGATTATCAGTTCACTCACTGCATGTTACACTGAATTCTTGAAGAAAACAGTTTGTTCTCTTGTGACTCGATGGTGAAAAGTCTATTTAAAAATAAATGAAAACGTTGTACATCTTTAAGGAATAACTGCTGCCCAAACGTGCATTTTCGCCAAAGTTTTAAATCTTCACTGGCACTGATTCCTGCACAAGCCCGAGCCAGTAGTGACAGATGTGTTTTAAACAGTAAGATTTTGGTGAAAATGCAAGTGCCACTGAGTAATACATGGATGATAAATGAGGCTGATATTATACTGCAGTTGTGTGAGAGTTTAAAACAGTGTTGATACAGTTTTGCTCTCCTGGCTTTCATTTACTTCAATTCATTAACAATTTACTATGTTTCTGACTGTGTTTTGGATTCTCCGTTCACTGTGGAGGAACTCAAAGAAAACAACTTTTTCTTCAAGAATTCAGCAAAACATGTGATATGCAATTGATATACAAATGGTCATTTTAAGGGTGAAGTATTCCTTTAAACCAAATATTTCACTGCTGTACCCTCCAGAAATGGGTGAATGGGATGGGATTTGAGATATTTGTACGTATAAACGCCACTGACAATTAATTATATTACAAAAAAAGGAAAAGGCGGTTAAGAGAATGCCTGAGGGCATTTTCTGAGGGTTGCGCTACATATTGAGGTTAATGTAGTGGTTTTATTCAATTAAGATCAAAAGCTTAAAACAACCACTGAGGGCAAAATCTCCCAAACATAATCAGCAGACGAACCAGGGTCCCTTCATCACAAACGGACAAGCTCGGGATCGTTGTTTGTAGCTTTGAGAGAGTTTTTAGTCTCAGGATATCGATTGAATGGTACAATAAGATGAAATGAATACAATGGGATAGAACTGGATTGTACTGGATTGCATGAGGAGTAAAAGACAGCAGAATAGTGGTGGATTTCAGTGAATCGACCCGAAGTGAATTGAGCTGCATATAAATTCTTAACTCAAGTGTGATTCCCCTTTAAAGCCAGCGGGCATGTTAAATTGTACTGATGTATCGCAGAAGGCATGAAGAATGTGTCTGAGTTGCAGAGTGTTGATACAATTTGCTGGAAAACATTGCAGACTGTCATGCGGTCTTAGTGAACGTCTCTTGATCAAAGACCATTCTGTGTATAGTTGAGCGTCTCTGGGCGTTTCCACCCCTCAACATGTCTTCCAGGGTTGTGTGCTGTGAGCATCGCCTGGCTCGCCGGGCTCGGGCAGAGCTCCGCAGTTGCTGTCGACACGGTGCGGGAGAAGCGCGGAGCGAGGCCTTATACGGCCTGACATGGAAATTATGTTTGCATTTTCATTTTTGGAGTGCTACCGGTTGTCATGAAACTCAGCCTGACAGTTCCTAACCACCAGGCAGCCGAGTGCCCCCGCCCCTCTCCTCCTCTCTCGTTGTGGGACAGATGCTAGCCTGTTAGTCCTGTGACTCTGCTCGCGCCCTCCGATTGCAGGCGACAGATGCCAGGACCAGCAAGGTCCCTGTTTGAACATTGCTGTCACTGTCCTGCCTTAAGCTCAATGCATGACCTTTATTGTAAGCAAGGGGTTGAAATAAGGTACTAATGAGCATGTGTGGGACTCACGGCTCCAAAAAGTGACTCACAGAAAGTTCCATGCATCCGTGCAGGTTGTGTCAGGCAGTGCAGGGGAATGGGAAACAGCTTTCGGGAAAAGGGGAAAAAAATAAACACAATACTATAGACTTAAGAACAGGAACACATGCAGTGACGTCACACATTGTAAGTCTTGTTACACACAAACCTCCTGACTAAATGCTAGTGCAGGTTTGAATTGTAAGCATGGTGATTTTCATGTCAAATGACATCCAAGTTTTTAAAAAAAGGGCTAAATTAAACACAATATTCCAGTGTGTGCTGTTGTGTGGACCTGCATCACATTGAAATATAACATTTAATACTGCTCAAATGACAGTTATACAGAAGTGCATCAATCAGCCTTTAAATTAACAAGATCTGCAACTTAATAATAATAATAATAATACATTTTATTTTACAACAGTCGCAAGTTTCAGTTGATCAAATCTGATGTTTACTGTTTGTCTCTGTTCTGTTTGAATTTAAACAAATCATTTTGGGGTTTTACACTACGGATCAAACAAAACAAGCCATGAAAAGACTTCAGCTTTGGCTTTAGAAATGTATTTAAAAGCATTTTTAACCAAACAGTTAATTAATTAAGGAAATAATCAGCAGATATCGTAAACTTTGGTGTAAAAATTTAACCTCGACACTGAGATGTCTTTTGCTGCCAATCTTCAAACAGTGTTCATATTCAGCAGGTGACCGCCTACAAACACCGACAATGTTGAAGCTCACTGATCACATTGCTGAAAAGTCATATTCCTAACTGACCCGTGTTTTATTTCTCATTGCTTTGTCCATGTTGTCTTCAAGGCACCACTCTGTTTTCAACGTGCCTTCAAGAGAAATCTGTCGGTTATCATTTATAATTTGCTCTCATTGCAACCTGTTCCTTCCTTTAACCTCTCATCTGTCTCTGCATTTTTCTCAGCTAAAAATAGCTATAATGGATATATCAAATCAAGTAAGTTTTGATTTCCATTCTTCCTCTTTTTTATCATTTGTCTCTAACCCTCCCACTTGTGCATTCTCAGCTATCACCACACAAACTGTCTCTAACCGGCTGTATTTCACTGTTTGCTGCTTATCGCTCTGTCCTGTTTGTCATCATTATCATTATATTTTATATGCAAAGCATATTGGGATATTGTCTCTGAGTGTGTTGGGTATCAGTCACAGCTCAGCAGTAGATGGTGCTGCTGCTTCACTGTGGGTGGGGATGAATTCATCTGGTGTGCAGCTGAAAATACAACATAAAAACATTTAGAGTGAATGTGTGCTAGGATTTATAATGGAGATTAATGCTAGAGCAGAGACAGGAGGAATTTAAAAAATAAATATATTTTCTCATCCAGCCGTTAGAGGAGTGTGAACCATGTGGGCCGTCCACTTGAACAGGATCTGTGATAGGCAGCAAATCTGCCACAATGTGTTGTCCTGGAGAAGTGCTGTGCATGTTTGACATGGGGCAGATGAATAGTGGAGGTCTGGAGCAGGGAGGATAATCTGCTAGACAGCTGACTGTTGAAATAATCATCTCCATTCTCCAGTTTTAGCTCCTAGCCATTCTTTAGAGTAAGGGGAACACTTTGCTTCTGCTTCCTTTTTTCTGTTTTATCGTGTTACCAGTGTTACTTCTATGATAACACCAGTGGAGCTGTGAGCGTCCACACTTCAAACAGCTGAGTGGATACTGGATTCACTCCTCCCTCATCAGGCATAAACAGACCACAGCAGATAGTGCTTGTTAATTCACATTGTCACCTCCTTGTTCTTATGGCATAACAATCGCTGGAACACCTGAAAGCATATTTATTAATTCATGTTTATTATAAATATCAAAGTAAATGTCAAATCCAACATTTCATTGGTGGCTATACCAAGTGGTTAAGTGGTGTTTAATAAAAATGAGGATTTTTAATTATTCAGCTATTAGCATTCTTGTGCCAGAAAGAATTACCCCCCAAAACCAGTGATTGTGCTTTAATTATGATAAGAGTCACAAGATGTTTTATTAACATACACACTGCAGGTCTTATTGAAGTCAGCTTGAATCAAATCTTGTGGCTGATGCGAGGAATTAAAGCGTTATTTCAGCCAAATCACAAAGCCAGCATTTTATGACTTACTCCCCCCCTGTGGTATCTAGTCAAGCAGATTCTTTCACTTTAATGCACCCATGTTTTGAAATATCTGTTCCTGATATTTAGGCCTTCACCGAAAACAGTGGAGGTGAAATATATTGTGTTGGTGGTGCAGCATTAAAAAGACAAAGTTTACAGGCGGCCCAGTATTTCATTTATATTTGGTTTAAAAGCCATAATAATGTCTCCTTTCTGCACATGCCCACCACGTCTAGTTTACCAAAACCAAAGGAGACCTGACACAGCCTCTGATTTGTCGACAGACTCAACCCAATTCACAGCTTCATGAGTTATCTTGCCCTCCTGAAGCTAACAGCTAATGACAACAACCTCCTTTCAACAGGAGAAAAATAGATTAATATTCACAGGAGACATTCATTATTGGATTTATTGATTTTATTAAGTCTCTAAAAGACTATGGTTCCATGATGGATTACAGAGGCAGACGTTCAAGATGTAGTCTAAAGAAATAGTACTTGGCTGTTGTACACAACATCTTGGATCTTACGTCCAGATTATTAAGAAAAAAAAAGGTAAATACTCAACTGAACAGATGATAGATGGCAATAGATCAAAATATGTAATGTTGGAAGATCACTCCCTAAAAACCTCTTATAAAATCAGCCCCGTCAACATGTCTAGATACCACAATAGATGAGGGGGAAATGTGGGATTTTTACATTTTTGGTTCTTCTGTGAATTGACCCTTAAAAGACAACAAAGAATCCATTAAAGAAACACTTCACCCCCAAAATGACCATTTCAATAACTCATCCCATTTTACCTTGAATTCTTGAAGAAACCTTGCATTGAGGTTAACAGGGGCTGCGCTAAACCACAGCAAAACTATATCAGTACATTCGTTAACAAGCTTCAACATAACAAATACTTGCAAGGTTTTAGCAAAAATGCATTTGTCTGGGAAGTACAGGATACAACTTGATAAATGAGACTTGGATTATACTGTACGAGTTTTGTGATGGTTTAAAATAGATGTATTGATAAAGTTTTTCTGTTGTTAAATACTGTAATTCATCAAGAATTTACTCCTTTTGCGCATTCTCTGTTCATGATATGATGAATAGTAGCATCACAGTTTTCCAAATTGAGTCCATTCAGTTTTTCAGGTTAGCGATAAAAATGCTAATGTTTTTCAGAAACCATCATTGGTTTTATCTTCTGACAGTCATTCTCATATTTTAATTCATCTCTAAAAATATAGGCCTCATGGTATAAAGTGTGATTTAATATTTTTGGAGTGTACCAATCTGGGCCCATATGGTCAGATTTTTTATTTTTCCAAATCCTGCTTTTGATTTGAAATTGAAAGCTCATTCCAATTGATTTTTGATCAGAATTGAAATTGTGAGAAAATCTAAAGGTTTTCTTCAAGCTCCGAGCTAACACAGGGTGAGTAACTGATGATGGTCATTTTGTGGGTGAAGTGTTCCTCTAACTTTGCTTTGAACGGATCCTGATTGTGACTCCTCTTCATTTAGCAGTAAACGACGGTCCCATAACCCAGTCCTCAGTTTATCAAAACCAGTCAGCTAAACTGAACCACCACTGTAGGGGGCCCCGTAGTGGAGTCGCTGCCGTGTCCGTCCCGCTGGTAAACAACCGCAAGGGAAGCCTGCTGCCCCCCGCTGAGCCCTCTGCTCTGAGACTGAGCTTCATGGGCTCTGGGGACCTGGGCCAGGTGGGCCGGCTACCAGGGGTGGCAGAAGAGGCCAGCCGGCTCCAGCGGGCACGTAGCCTTCCGGTGAAATACAGATACCACCCCAGTCACTCCAATAACGCCACGCTCAGTCACAGGCACTGTAAGGGCCACCTCCCCCTCCCCTCGGCGTGTTTGGCAGGCCTGTACTCAACAACAGCACAACCAAAGCATGTGCTTGCCAGGCTGGAGTGGTTGCATGTGTAGCATTCCTTACTAATGACCCAGTGTGTGCAGCTGTCAGCTGTGAAACATTAAATATTGAACAGGCCAAGCAAGATGTGAAGGGCCAGTGTGTTGGAGCATCCCTCTCCACTGGAAGCCCCCCGTAACTCAACGTTTTCCATTATAGTGTCACTCTTACACATGTTAGCTGTGCTTAAACCCTGCGTTCATCTGCAGACGAGCCTGATCTCCAAGACCTTATTCAGTAATGAAAGGTCCTTTAGTTTCTTCGTTGCTTACAGTTTGAACTATCATTAAAAGACACTCAATCATATTTTCCAAACAACAAGCTCTTGCCGCTATTAACGACGGCTGTTAAAATGCGATTAGTGAAAACACTTTTCCTGCTGCATGTGTTTATTTTACCAGCGACTGCCACAGAGTAGAGTTGTTTTCTTCAGCTGTGATATTGGCTTGTGAAAATATTTGCCTGATTACTTTACTCCAGGGTAAAACGTGTAATTCGTTCCCTATGAGGGGCTCCGTGCAGTTTCCTGTAGTGATAAAGACAATGTCCGAGGGGCATCTCAGCTGTACATAAATCACTCTGGCACGAGTAGCAACATAATTATTTGAGCCAAGGGCGTCACTCTCAGGATGAAGAAAGACCAGCAATCCAGACTGGATTCAGTATTGGCACAGAAGCAGCCTTATTTATAATGCTAGATGCATGATGTTTATAGGTTATTAACTTAATTAAATGGGAATGTGAATGATTAGCATGGCCAGAGAGGAGCTGTCCAAGTCTAGGTCTGAGGAAATTTATACTAACAAGGGATTGAAAAATGAGAGTATCCTAATACCCTTTGAGGTAAATGTGGTGCTACATTATCTGGAAGACATTATTTCTCTGGATTAGTGCGGTAAATAAAACCTCACAGAGTAGACTTTATTGGCATGATGGTTGATGATGGCACTATTGCATGTTTGCATCTTCATACACAATCATGCAGATGATGTGCTAATGTATGCTGTCGTCATCGTGCAAACATTGGATTGTTTTCCGTTGCACACAAGTTAAAGTGTCCTGTCCACTCCATCTTCACCCAACCTCTGTCTTCACTCTGTCTCTGTAACCGTATTATCTCTTTGAATTCACTGACCTCCAATTGTGCTGTGTTGTTCTTTTGCTGTCACTGATTTTATGATTTTTTTTTGTGTGTGTCTTCTGATAATTCGCTCCCTCATACCGGTGCCTTTTGTTGCAGTTGAAGAGGACCAACAGTCGGCATTATCGCCTAAAAAAAAGCAGCGTAACGGAGGCATGAGAAACTCTCCAAACTCCTCACCCAAGATAATGAGGTAGGATGACAACGGTGACATTTCTACTTTGCCTGTCTGTGTGTTGAGTTGATATCCATTTGTTTTTATTTTTTCTAAAAAGCTGAATATTCAACTAAAAATGCAAATGTGTTAACAAGCAGTTGCTTAAATGTACATTTACCTCACACGGAGCAATATCAACATGTATTTGAGTTGTGTTTCTGTTCCCCCAACAAATGTAAGTCCAATATTTAGCCTCCTTTTTGCTCTGTTTTTCGTCTCCACCAACCTTTAAAACCAACCTCTTGCTTTTTAGCTGAAAGCTCCTGTATTCTAACCAGCTCCTGGCTGACTTGGTCTGTCTGCTGTTTCATGGTAGCATACAGTCAGTTTATGGGACTATTGTTTTACCTGCTGCGGCTCTAGATAAGATTGCAGAGTCAATGTCGCAGGAGTCTTGTGTTATGTGGCAGTGACCTCATTTTTCCTTATATAGTGGAAGGGTAACAGTACATTTATGTGTAAATATGTATAAAGCCCTGTTAGCAAGGTTAGCACCAGCAATATTTTTGTCACATTTCACAGAATCTCATCTCATTTGTGACGCCTCACAAACAAGATAACTGAAGATAACGTAACACTGAGAACTGAGTTTTCCAAAAATGCCGTTTTCAGTAATCTAAAACATAGTATGCGTACAAAATGCATAGAAAAAACAAACCCTAGAACGATGGACTAAGCCTGAAACAATGAGCTGAAAGATGCTAAAATGCTGCGTTGAGCTAAAGGAAGCTGCAGAATTAGTAAGAACTCCCTGTGGGTTTATTACTTTGTGTGATCCCTGTCACATTACAGTCATTTGATTTATTTTCATTGTAAAAAAGTATAGAGTAGTGGAGCTTTAAGGGTCCTCTCACATATTGCATATAAAAAACAAACACCAGCCAGCACAGTTTTTAAACAGTATATATCATAGAAAAAGTCCTAAAGAAAATGTTTGCGTGCTGCTGTTTTCCTGACAAACATGTCAGCCTTACAGAGAGACTCTGTACCACGAGGTTCCCAGTGACACCCACTGACTGCAGCTCTTAAACAGGCCTGGCACTAATGACAGCGCCAGCCAGTCAGAGAGGCTCTAAAGGATAGATAGCCCGAGGCTATTCATCTATTGTTGGATCCCTCTGAGCTCTTTTCAGCACGTAAGGCCACAGATGATATGTATCATCACAATGAAAGGCGAATTCAAATGCTACCTTGCTTTTATCTTGTCCCGTAAAATTAAATCGGCGCTTATTGATTTTGACTGGAGATAACACTGTTATTCAACAAGAAGCCATTACAGGGATGATCATAGTAATAGTCATTGTCATTAAGTGCCATGTTACAAGGAAGCAAGGCAACAGGGACGTCCTGCAGCCTGACATATACAAAGTGGAACTGTATGGATGAAATTGAATTTAAACTGACATATGACTTTATGTTCCCATTGCTAATATGGCTGCTTTTCATTCGTAATGCCCCTATTTTTAATAGAAGGATGTACAGTACAGATCAGCCCCTTCGTGCAGTGATAAAAGTGCCTCGGTATTCTATATAAAAGGAGCGATTATGTGCATAACTTAGCACTCTTCTTTTGATCTGTGGCCTCTGTTTTTCAGGTGGGCGTTTGCCCTTGTTTGATTGTTTGATTTGGTTCAAAGTGGTGTTAAAGTTGATTTGCTCCAGGTGATTTCCAGACTCTTGGGTAACAAAACCAGGCTTTTCTAATGCTATAGCCATCAGCTAAATATCAGCCCACCAAACCAATCCATCTACTTGCCATGCTAATACACCGCACGGTGCAGGTGGATGTGCTATTTCATCCAGCGTGTCTGCTGCCTACACGCTGGAGAGGGAATCGCTGCGGTAGCCTTAGGGATACTTCATCGCAACAAGCCGAGAAAAAAACATCTGGGTGTATACTATATCAAATGTGTTTTTACAGGACCTGCGGTCTCAAGGCCTTTGTAAATAAGTAATGATCAACAGATTGGCTGTGGGTTTTGAAGAGCAAGCCTTTGTCAGTTTGCATGATGGGGAGGATTTTCAAAGTCTTTGCCTGCCCGAACTACTTGTGCAGCGTTACAGTCAGCAAGTGCAGCGATGCTGAAATAGAAAATTTACATAATATGCATGTTTAGCTTCTACTTTGTGTCTCTCTCAGCCGTCATTACACTCCTCGAGAAGACACCTGGCTTTATGTTTTTCCGGTCATGACGTGTGAAGTCTTGTCAAACGTGTCATCTTACCACTAAAGTAGTGAATTATGCTGCTGATCATTTTGAATGTTTAGAAGTGCTCTCTCTGCTCCGTGTAATGAAAAGAAACGCACAGGAGAAGGAAGCGATCAGCTGTGGAAGCAGAACTGTTTCCTGTTTCCAGATGTATCAGCAAACTAACACGTCCTGTCTGGAACTTAGCAACGACGACCTCACTGAAATTAACACCATTTCCACAGGCTCCTTGATGGGTCATAAGACACATCTAATTGTGGGATGTCACAACGCGTTCGGTCACATCGGACCGCGCCGTGACATACACGTCATGTCTGCTACAGGACTGCTGAGGCAATTGGCAGTGCAGGATAGTGACAGGCCGTCACGGCTGACAGTGAGCGATAGCTATCCTGGCAGAGCTCTGCCTCACCAGTCATCTTCCACAAGGACAAACTGAAGTGACAGCAGCTCCACTGAGTGAGTGGTGAAACATTCGACTTCTGATGAAATATTTAGCCGGGGTGTAAAACCACTAAATGCTTTCACTCTTATTAGAACTTGCATTTCAGACTCAAAGAATTGGACGATGATGTAGAGGAGTAAAAACAAGAGTTATGGAAGATGTTTATCCTGGAAGAAGAGTGCTGAATGTATCGATTTGATGATTTACTGAGGATATTTTAACATCAACAACATTTATCAAGCTGCTTTATTCAGTTTCATGTCATTCT
>CAFUXE010001106.1:342274-353993 GCA_903364295.1 Serranus cabrilla
AAAATAATATTATATAGTTTCACCCCCAGAATTTAATGTGCACACACTGTGTCCTTTCAAATGATCATTTCTTTGACTGATGTGATCTTAGAAAGGTAGAAAGTGGCAGAAAAGACATTTCTTTTTCCATGTACTCCCGTTCTTGAAAGGACATCCAGGTCTTGCCTAGGGGTATATGAGCCCAAGGCAGGCTTTTTTGGCTCCAGTCTGAAGGAGCCTGAGGGATGGTAGTTTCAGCTGACACTTTCATGCATACTTAACATGTTACTTAAAGTAGCATTCTTTTAAAGTACTCACATGGATTAAAGAGACGCTCTTCTTACCGGGAGAAGACTTGAAGTATTTAAAAGGTTTTCGACAGAGACAGAAGGCTTCTGTCTGAGTTTCAGACGATAACATCTTCAACTCTGATCTGAATCTGACAAAGTCAATTTAGTGCAAAGGGAATTGTGTTGGGCAGCACACGGCCTGCACAGTTAGCACTGCTGGCATCGTAGCTGATGGTGTTCGACCGCATCGGCTGGTGGGAGCTTTTCTTTTTCGAGTTCTTCTCTTTTCTGTGTGGGTTCAAACGTTCGTTTCATGAAGTTAGATGAATTAGAAATATTATTGTATATAGAATTTCAGTAGGATCATATTTTAATGAAGTGATGTTTTTTTCCAATCATTTTACAAAAGTTTGTTTTCCAAATTCATGTTTCCAAGTGAACTAAAATAATGTAAATGAAATTAAAACCAGTAACTAATCAGGAATGAAAATCGACGAGCATTCTAAGGGCATTGCTGCCATTTTTGGAGGATGTCTAATCATCTGTCAATCATTCATCATCAGAAATATTTTCCTACCTCTAAAGACAAACACACATAGTAAGAAAAGCTCTGTACAGAGGCAAAGGTGCCATATATTCAAAAACTGAATGAAGTTTAATGATGTCAATCATTAAAATGTTTAAAGGACGTTGACAGCTTGCGACCCATTACAGTCCCTGATGTCTGCACCTTCATCTGACAGCAGTTTCAAAATGTATAGATGGGAAATGCCTTCAATTGGTTACAATATAACAACAGAATTGTAATATGTTAACACAGCAAATACACATTTGAGTTAATAACTGAGTGTGTTTGTTGTTAAAAAAAAATGCTTGAAATAATGTAAATGCATGGCTCAAGAAAATAGCCTCATATAAAAAATCTCAAAATATTTTTTGTAAAATTATATACATATTTATATACACTTGTTTTATTTAAATGTATTTCTTTATATTTCCAAATTAATCTACTTATTTATTGTATGCTTTAGTGTTTTTTCTATGTTTCGGGGGCTTGAGGGGGAGTCGAGGTGATCTTGAAAGTCTCATATTTTATTACATCTCTGTGAGCTCAGCCATAAGCTGCGATCACTGTGAGGCAGCGTGCTACGACAGCAGGTACTCATGTCAGGAGACCACTTTAGTGGTCAGTGTTGGGTAGCATGAGGCTCACCACAGCGCTCAGTGAAATTAGTTTATGTAGTTCTGATGCTCTGTTTAAACATTAATGCCCTTCACTTCCTACAGCAAATATGATTGGGCAAATTGCTGAAATATTTAAAGTCTGGTCTGTTAAAGCTTTTACCACGCAGCGCACTACGTCAAAAGCTGTATGCAGTAAGGGGGCGTAATTGCATCTCCATGCTCATGCCAGTCAGCGCAGTGTGTTGCTGCCATCTCCTTCCGCCTGGCTGCCGCTGCTGATGTCACTCTGCTTGATGACATGGCAGTTTTGTTGGCATTTCTGCAGATGGCCTCTGACAGGAATGAGCAAAGAGGCGGAAAAAGGAAGAAAGCTACTTTTTTTTTTATTTGTCTGAAGATTCCTAAATATTTTGATGGCCTATTGATGAATGTTGTTGATAACTGACACGTTTTAATCTTGATTTACCCGTGTTATACCCTTTGAGCTGTATTTTAAAAAACATTCCTGGGTATTTTTTATATCTGCCTTTGAATGATATTCTCAGGTTAATCATGTTATAACTTAGCTTTATTGGTGAAGTGCCAATATCTACTCAATTTAATCCACATTTACAGTGTCTCACAGTATTCTTTTATTCCCTTCCTCCTGTCTTTGTGTTTGATTAGACATGACCCGCTGCTCATCCCCGGCAACGAGCAGATTGAGAGCATGGACGAGAACGTAAAGAAATACGACTCCACAGGGATGTTTCACTGGTGCCCGTCCAAAGACATCGAGAAGGTCATCTTGGTGGGTTCTGCTCTTTTACTCGGCACACGTCATTTGTCCCTGACACTCTTCTCCCCGGTGACAGATGTGTCATGTCACCAAGCACCATCAGAGGTTGACAGGGCACTTAAACACTCTGTAATGAGGTGTTTGACATGTCATTTGCTATATGGGGTCCCTGTACCTAGAGCATTTCTTGTACTAATACATATGCCATTTTTCAAATTACTTTCATAGTCTATTGCAGTCATGAACTGCATGATATATTTTACTGGGCGAGTAGGCGACTGGAAGATGAGAAACATTTGCTAGAAAGGCCAATTCATGCCACATTTATGTCATCAACATATATATATTTTTTAAACCCTTGTTTTCTTTTTTCCTCCTCAGACCCGCAGTGAGGCAGCCATGACAGTTCTGAGCGGCCACGTGGTTGTGTGCATATTTGGAGATGTGAAATCGGCGCTGATCGGCCTCCGGAACTTTGTCATGCCTCTGAGAGCGAGCAACTTCCACTACCACGAGCTGAAGCACATCGTGTTTGTCGGATCCCTGGAGTATCTGAAGCGGGAGTGGGAGACTCTTCACAATTTCCCAAAGGTCTCCATCTTACCTGTGAGTACAACAGAAGCACCCTTTTCAAATATTCATCCACTGTTACTGATTCAGCTAAAACAATCCTGTCTGCTAAAAATGGCTTCACATGCAACTCGTTTGTAGCAAATGTGTAAAGCAGCCTCAGTGCAGACTGAAATATCTCAACAACTATTGGATTACATGCTAAGTAAAGTAATGCATTACTTAAACAACAAAAAGCATAAAACTGCAACACTGCACAGGATGTATTACAATAACTTCTGTTAATCCTTAACTTTTCCTGTAGAGTCACCATCAGGTCCAAATTTCAAAATCAAAATGTTTTCCATGCGTTTTACTTAAAATACTTGTTGTTTTTTTTGCAATGTAAGTGTTGATTATCATGATTAAGGATAATAACTTACAGAACATGGTTAAGGTTAAGAAATTATAATGCCCTTGGTTTCATATTTTAAAAAATCAAAGCTGACTTGCAACACAAGACACTATAACTTTTTTGATATTTTATCAAAACCATGATCTTTACTTAGCCAATTATTTCCGTAGCCTGAACCTGAACAACATGTGGGTCGCAGGATGTGTCAAGGTGTGCATCCACCATGACCATCGCTCTTTGGTTCAGATTGGGATGCAATTAAGTTTCCTCCTGCACAGGTTTGGTGAAGGTATTTAGTGTATAAAAGTGTTTAGGAGGAGACCGGGCTGACATGAGGCTCGAGTCTAAAAGTTGCTACATTTACATTTACCTCTCAGTGTCACACAGGTGAGATAACAAATTCTCTCCTTCACTTCCTCTCAAAGGGCACGCCGTTGAGTCGGGCGGATCTGAGGGCTGTCAACATCAACCTCTGTGACATGTGTGTCATTCTGTCAGCCAATCAGAACAATATTGACGATGCATCACTGCAGGACAAAGAATGCATCTTGGCGTCACTCAACATCAAATCCATGCTGTTTGACGACAGCATCGGGGTCTTGCAGGCTAATTCCCAAGGTAAGGAGCGCCCTATCATAGTTCACTGCACCGCCTGGGAGGGACAAGGCCCTGGCACAGAGAATATCGCTCACTGGGTGCTGCCTGGCTGACCTGGTGTCACTGTGTTTGACAGTAAACCCTACTGACTATTCCTCAGGTTACTGTAACAACTGGTTTCTTCACAAACCTAATTGGTGGCAACAAGCTCAGCGTTGGCACAAAAACCTTACCTGGCTTTCTCACACATAAAAAAAGGTAGCATATGGGACTGCTCTGTAAAACTAAGATAATGTATGTAATTTATGAATATTGCATGTTAAAGCTTTCGGCCTTCAGTAATGGTCATTCTCCGGCTTTGAGAGAAATGCTTTTAGAAACCTTTTGACCTGAGGAGAGAGGGGTGGGAACAAAAAATCCTGCCAATTTCATTATTTCTCTTAATACATGTATGACCTCGCATTTGCCTTAGTCAGCAGGAAGTGATGGATGTCAAAACACGGCGTATGTATAATACATACAGCATCACTGATTTAATGTGCTTACTTGTCAGTCTGAGGAAAGCAAGGAATGTCAAGTCAATTTGAATTCAATCTTGCGTCACTTATTTTCTATTTCATGGCTCCATACTGTACGTTTTTGTGTGTGCGCGACGTGTGTGTGTATAAAAGGTTTCCGTCTGCATGCACACACAATCTAAGGGAAACAAAATGAGCAGTATGTCACATCTATTATATATAGACTAATATTGGACCTTGTCAGGAATACGGTAACATTGCACTCAGCAGCTTTATGCTTTAGCGGCGGCTGGGAATGGATGAAACAGCCCCAGCCTATTAGTTCTGCTGATATGCCTGTTTGTAGCCTCTGATGAAGTATTGAATATTGCATTAACAGATGTGATTTATGTTATGTGTGTGTGTGCATTTAGGCTTCACACCACCAGGAATGGATAGATCGTCTCCTGAAAACAGCCCCGTCCACGGATTAGTGAGGCAGACTTCTGTCACAACTGGAGCAAATATTCCCATCATAACAGAACTAGGTACGCTCTCTGCTGTATTTCTGTCTGCTGATTGATATGCTAGCTCTACTGTTGCATGTTTTTTTTCAGCTAAGTAGTTGTAAACAGATCTGAAAATGTAATTTCTGCAATTAGAGGCTGTCAACACTTGATTAACCGTACTAAAAGTGGAGTTTTTATGTTTTTTTTTTGTCCCCTGTTGACATGCTCCAGTAACTGTTTTTCCTCAACACTTGTCTAGCGCCATTAGCAAAGCCAGGCAAAAAACTGCCTGTGATTTCATTCAGTCAGGATAAAAGCAGTGGGACCAGCATACAAATGATAACTGAGCTGGGTAAGAAGTGCCTCTGTCCTGTACTGCAGTGTTGTAACTGCTGCTGCCTCCATATCAGCTTTCTTTTGATTTCTCTCGCTGCACAAGAGGCTCAGTCCATTCTCATGGCATCACTTTGAGCACATTTTACCCTTGGTTCTGGTTAAAATTGCCTGTCTTGTTTTGGCCCCTTATCTCAAAGCAAAATTTTTCCCTTTTATTTTTCCAAGAATTACAAGGCCTTTGATCCCTCAGAAGTCCTTGTGGCTGTTTTCATAGCATCTTCTGTCGGATCACATTCTCCGGCCCGTGCCTTTCTTTCATCTCAGCCCCGTCGATATGACTGACATTTATTTCTGTCCTCACAGAAGTAGCAGTTCTCCAACTAAATTTCACATCATTACTTTCTCCCAGCTACTGCATGTGTTTCTGTGCTCAAAGACATCTTCAAAGAAGGTTCTGGGGCAATGAGATACTTTCATTTGTTTTGACATGCAAGTACAAGTAATTGGAAGCTCTGTCTTGGATTTACAAGACAAACAATGGCATATTGGTGTTTCTGATACTGACTTCAGGAGGACTTTGAATCAAAGCCTGAAGCTTTGACAGTATGCATGGTGTCATAAGTGTGCATGGCCTGGATATGGAATGTGGAAGAGGCAAGTCGGCCACAAGGCCGAACACGTTTACCAGACGTTGTTTCATTACAGTCCATTAAAAAAACAAAACTACAATTTTGTCCAAATTTGGTAAAAATGAATTAAGGAGAATTTGTCAGATTTCTAAACAGTCCATATCTGCAGCCTCTGACTGTTGTGCTCAACCACTGTTCTTCTGTCTTCTCTTCACGTGAATCAAGTATTTGCCTGATGTATGCTTGAGCACACAATCCATGCTTTATTTTCTAATCACAAATTAACTCCATGAGATCTGCAGAAAATGAGCTTGAAGAATGAACAATAACTAATGGAAATGTACACGTTTTCCTCCACAGTGAATGACTCCAACGTTCAGTTCCTGGACCAAGACGACGATGACGACCCCGACACAGAGTTATACCTCACTCAGCCTTTTGCCTGTGGGACAGCCTTCGCCGTCAGCGTGCTGGACTCCTTAATGAGCGCTGTGAGTCAGAATTGATTTAACTTACAGACAATATGTACAGCGAGCAGGTCATTATTGCAGATTTTGAACAGATGCAGATTTTCACAATAGTGACATGCTCGCTGTGCTTTGTCACATTAATGACATGGCTACTAAAGAAATTAATAATTTCACACAAAAAATATTGATTTAAAATGTATTTTATTGCTTCGGCTTAGAAAAATTGCTAGTTTCTGCAACTGTCTCCATAGCAATGTATCTTCTAAACTGAATGCAGCACATGAGAGATATATCAAACTATAAAAGATACAAAAATACAATATCAGATAAATACATTGATATAAAACAGCATATAAACAGAATACAGTGCTCAGCTCTGCAAGTGGAGCCAGTAGTGCAGCATAGGGTAAAATAAATAAGGAGCAGTGGTTAAGACATTTGCATTATTGCATTTGAAAAGAGAGATACTAACTTATGAACAGCTGTAATACAGTCAATGTCAGTTTTTTTAGGTGTGAGTTATGAGGTTTTTGTGCAGTGATATACAGTAGATCTAATAGCCATCAGTGATATGAAATATACAAAGAAATGTATTTTAATCTCAGCCAGCCCCCCTCTAAAATAAAAAAACGTAGGAACTCTGCTGATGTTAAAACAATAGCTGACAAGACTGTAACTTGTACTAGGTATGATGGCTTCACTTGTCTGCCTTTCAGTTTGAGTGAGGTTAGAACAAAGCTGCCTTCAAGTGCGCTCCAGTGTAGACAAAGGTAATGCTACCTAATGGACAGCCCTCATCCATCATCTTAGTCAATAGTGCTGTCAGCAGCCAAGGGAGATGTCACTGTTCTGTACAAGCAGGGGGAGACAAGAGACTGTGGTGCAGACATTTGCCCTTGTTAAAATCAACAAAGCTGGTCGGAATTAGAAAAGATAGCAACGTCACAGAGGGACGTGTTTCTTCAGGCTGAAACTGACTTTTCCATATAATTGTTTTTATGTAGCTATGAGAAATGCCTGGATAGCATGAATGCATACATGGACTTCCCATGTCTCCTATTGAGGTGAGAGTAACCTGCAGTGATTGGATTCTCCCGTCTGTTCCCTCGGTGTGCAGGGTCAGATCGCTGCCCGGCACTGTGAGAAGGTCCAGTTGTGACTTTGGTTGTGTTTACTGAAGGATTTACCCTCTCTCTACCTTCATTCCTTTAGACATACTTCAATGATAATATCCTCACCTTGATCCGGACGTTGGTAACAGGCGGGGCGACGCCGGAGCTGGAGGGGCTGCTGGCAGAGGAGAATGCGCTGCGGGGCGGCTACAGCACGCCACAGACGCTGGCGAACAGGGACAGGTGTCGCGTGGCACAGCTGGCCTTGTACGATGGGCCCTTCGCCGACCTCGGGGTAAGCGACCGGTCTTTGTCACCCAAAGGTGAACACATCTTAGTCTGAGTCCTTTCACTTAAGTCAGCTCCTACAACACAAGCAGACAAACAGGGAAAGTCGCATTAAGAGCGGAGATAAGTAACAGAGAGTGAATGTCCAGAAATAGGTGAGAAATTCAGAGCTTTAATCCAATCCAGACATTCTCAAATAATCATGTTGGCACAGAAAGATATCCCAGCAACACATTTCTTATTCATACAGGAAAAAAAGGTAAAACATATATATAGTTATTTTAATCAAATTGTGTTTGTATAAAGACACAAACAAATTATCGTGAAAGTTTTACAAGAATGTGCTTTCCCCGCTGACTGAAAAGTTTGTTATTGTTTTAAATCCCTGTGCAGCCGACCTTTAAAAAGGACAGTCCACCCCAAAATGAAAACCCCATATTATTCCTCTTACCTGTAGTTGTATTTATTAATCTACAGTCACGAACCAGAGTTCAGTGTTTACATTTCACTGTGTTACAAGCACGAGCCTTTCATCCACAGGAAGCATGATTCCATCTGCAGTGATAAGGTTGGTGCTGTAGTTCGGTCGAAAGAAAATAGTTCCTACAATACATTGCTGCTGAGTATTTCTAATGTATTTTTGGCGCTTTGAGCACAAGTCATATGCAATCAAGTTGTTTTATATTTGAGAGAAGACAGACATCTCTACGGCTGATATCTACAACATTCAGCAGCTCAGACTTAAACAATCTAGATTGATAAACAGCCCTACAGGTAAGAGGGAAAATATGTATCTTTGATGGGGTGAACTGTACTTTTAAGAGTTATCTGGAGAATTTTCAAATTGTCTAGATCTATTTAAATCACTGTCTGTTTCAGATAGACCATGATCAGTTCAGGACTGATATTAATTTTATCTGAAGGTATATTACATAATATGTAGATTCCTTTTAAACCCTTTTCATGCAATATCTCTGATATTTAGTTGCCTTTGTAATACACAGTCTGTATTTTAACAGTTTTTTTGTCATTGCCTTGCAGGATGGTGGCTGTTATGGTGACCTGTTTTGTAAAGCCCTTAAAACATACAACATGTTATGCTTTGGCATCTATCGGTTACGAGACGCTCACCTTAACTCACAAAGCCAATGCACCAAACGGTGAGTACAGAACCTAATGCAGCCTTGAGTTTAGACATTTAAAACAGCTACAGAAATCCTTTGTTTCAGCCTTTACTAAATTTAGACATGGCCTCCCATCTGTTCCTCCCTCCTCTAGGTATGTCATAACCAATCCGCCGTATGCGTTCGAGCTGGTGCCCTCAGACCTGATATTCTGCCTGATGCAGTTCGACCACAACGCTGGACAGTCTCGGACCAGCCTCTCCCATTCTTCCCACTCGTCCCATTCCTCCAGCAAAAAGAGCTCCTCTGTCCACTCGATCCCAACCACCAACCGCACCAACCGAACCAAAAGCAGGGACTCACGAGACAAACAAAAGTATGTGCCCCTTAAAGCTCTCTGACTGTCTGTGTGTCCTTATGCAAACATGTCTGGGTGTTTGTCTGTATGCGTTAAACATACGTCTTAGTTTTGCAGTTTGTTTGAGACAAATACCAAAAGGGCTTTTTATTATAGCATAATATATCCGGAAATGACAGAAAAGTATCATATTCTGAGATGTCCAAAATTTGAAAAAAGTCATACATAGCATGTCGTTTTTTCCCCCGAAAAAGTTCACATTTTTTAAAAATGCACCACATTTGCAGGATAGCTTTGTTAGAGTCTGTTGACACAGGTCAGGGTGAAACCTTTTGAAAAATGACAGAAAAACACCATATTATGACGTGTTTTTGTCAGAAATGGTCCGATTGTAAAATGCCTAAAAATGGTTAAAATAGCCTAATTAGAGTCTGTTGATACATATTAGAGCATAATATGGCCAGAAATGACAGAAAAACACCTTATCATGACGTGTCCAAAATCTGAAAAAAGTCATACTATAGCATGTCGATTTTTGTCAAAAATGGTCAAATTGTAAAATGCCTAAAAATGCTTAAAATAGCCTAATTAGAGTCTGTTGATACATATTAGAGCATAATATGACCAGAAATGACAGAAAAACACCATATCATGACGTGTCCAAAATCTGTCCAATAACAGGCTCTACCTAGGTTTACACCATTCCATAAGTTCCTACTTCAGCTGAGAAGTCCTCCAGCAAAAACATGGTTTTCAGGTAGCAGCTCATATAAGACTTGACGACAGACTCTGTAGGGACAAAAACAGACAAATAGCCATTTGAGCCTTCATCCTTGATACAGAGGAAAATTCCCGAGTAACCATCTTATCCTGGGAAACTCCAAAACGTCTTTCTAATATAACATTGATTCTATGGGAAAATATTCACACTCAAATATTCTCTGATTGTTCATTTTAACAATGAATGAGCACACAACATTTTCACAGCTGCTGAGTAAACACTACAAGCTTTTCATGGTTAGTAATCTGTTCCCGTTTTAAATAAAAACAGGTTCAGCTGCACACGTTCATTTGCATTGCACATTTTACAGAAATACATCTATTTCTACATCAAACTGCATGTTTTGTGCTGATCCGAGTACATTACGTAAACACATTTGGTTTGTTAGCTGCATGCTGCTCATTGGGTTTCTGAACTACGTCGTAAACATGGACTGCTTCATCCTTCCTACTGCTTTGGCAACAAGCATGGAAACAATATGGCTGCTTGACATATGCTACAGCGGCTCAATGCATAAACTAGCGATGGCACTTGAAGATTTTCTGACATGTTTTGTTTTTCTTTTTTTTGTTAGCTGTTGTTAAACCTCCTCCACATCCATATGTAATGCGAGCGTCTGCTGTCTTTATTCCTCTGATCAATTTGCTTTGCAGCTTTTGTTGTTAATGGTTATTTCAGTACTTCCCATTTAGCTTACATTTAGTGTACTACTGTCTTTTTCCAAAGTGCAACAAGGATGAATAGAGTGGGCCAAGGTATGGAAGTGAATGATTATGCATGATGTTAAATAATGCATTGAACACGGTCATGTCCTTGCTGACATTTTGCCCTCTGAATGAAAGCCAAGTAGTTTAGTGTTTCCAAATGACTGCATCAGGACCGCATGGGTATGACCTACAGTATGCAGCACATCTCACTGCAGGTTTGACTGTACAATGTGTGATTGCTACTGGATGGTTTGATGCTACTTCACTTTATTCTGTACCAAGTGATGTTTGGTGTTTTATTATTGGCAACATGTATCTCCTGGCATATGTGTTAATGTACTGCAGCAGCACTGCCTTAAGTCATGTTGATGAAAATGCATGACCATGGACATTGCCAAGTGGATGAATCACCAGTGATGTCTTATGCCAGAATATCCATTTCCTTCTATAAGAAAAGAAAGTTGCATCAAGCCAAAAGCCTGAAGCCCATCAAAAAGATAAAACCCTTGACAGAATGGATTGTAAAGTTAAAAGTATTAACTTCTAATTTGGTACAGTGAGGTATGGAAACAGATTTGAATTTAACAGGTGACCTGCATGTCTGCTGCAACAAGTACGACCACAAAAGTTGTTTGTTCTTAGCCTTAAATACGATAATGGTAGGTAAAATGTGTTAAATCACTAAATAGGAGATGGAAACGCCCTTCTTAACAACTGTGGGCACTAGAGGGTGCCACTAACTACAAAAACAAATATAGTTTTAAGCTGCTCTATTAAGTCGTATTTTGGGGGAGGAACGTCTTGTTTGCCGACCTAATGTAACAGCATGCTTCAGTGGCAGTATGGTATATATAATAAAAGAATTTGGCCATGAGATGGGTGATATTAGAGGTTCAAGCTGGGACGATGGCACACTGGATGACCTGCTGTTCAATAAATGTCACATAAGAGCTTAAAATGTCTCAATTTCAGTGTGTTGCTAAATATTAGAGCATAATATATTCAGAAATGAAAGAAAAACACCATGTTGCGACATGGCCAAATTTTAAAAAAGTCATACTATAGCATGTCGTTTTTTTTTTTCCCGAAAATTTTCAACTTTCTTAAAAATGCAC
>CAFUXE010001107.1:0-12958 GCA_903364295.1 Serranus cabrilla
TAATAAAGTTGAAAATTTGCCCGGAAAAAAAAAACGACATGCTATAGTGTGACTTTTTGAAAAATTTGGCCATTTCGCAACATGGTGTTTTTCTGTCATTTCTGGCCATATTATGCTCTAACATATATCAACAGATAATTATTGGGCCATTTTATAAATTTTTACACTTTTTAAAATTTCACAAATTTTGAAATAAATCGACATCCTATAGTATGAGTTTTAAAATTTTGGACATCTAACATTGTGTTCTTCTGTGAATTCAGGACAAAATATACTGTTATATGTATCAACAGATTATAATAAAACCATTTTGAGCTTTTCAGGCCATTTCGAAATTTTAAGACTTCTTCACGAAAAAAATCGACATGTATGCCTTTTTTTCTCTCCAAATTTTGGACGTGCCAAAATGTTGTTTTTCTACCATTTCAAGTCTTACTGTGCCCTAATATGTATCAACAGATTATAATTGGGCTTTATAATTATAAACTTTTCTAGATTTTTAAAATTTCACAAATTTTGACAAAAATCCACATCCTATTGAATGACTTTTTTCCCCCAAAATTTATGACGTACCAAAATTTATTGCATTTCTGCCATTTCGAGTCTTATTATCCTCTAATATGTATCAACTAACTATAATTTATCGATTTCAAGCATTTTAAGGCAAAAAAAAAACGTGCCAAATATGTTTTTTGTGAAATTGGTCTTAAATATAATTCCAGATGTCATTAATCTAACTTGCCCAAAGCTGAAAGAACCACGCTGCAGAGAGTTGAGTGCTAAACTAAACTTCCCAACAACAATCTTCAGACTGAAAAAAATCGACCTTCTGAATACCTATTTACACAAAAGTCTTTTATTTATTTGCTTGCAAATTTCACAAAATTTAACTGTCAGTTCATACTCAATATCATCAATCAATCACATTATCATTTATTAGAAATGTCCTGCATAGAAATCAGCAAACATGTTCTTCAAAAATCCTTGCAGCAGTAGTGCAGATGTAACAACTTAATTATAAATGTTAACACTTTAAAATATTGTTTTTAACGTACAGTAGATGCTGTGGATGAAAAAGTGTCATAAGAAAAATGCAAGCCCAAAAGACTTAAGCTTCTGCAAGGCCACAGGCCTCACTGTAAACTGACTTTAAATGGCTACATATATTTTAACAGGCCAGCTGACAACAACTGAACTGTTTTGTATGATTAAAAATAAACAAATTAAAGAAGCTTTTTTTATATTATGGAGTTTTAGCTGCACAAAATAACACTACCCAACCTACAGAATCCATTAATGTAACTGTATTTTCCTATCTGTAACAGTTTAAGACTGAATCTCATTCTGCTCTGTATCCAAATATTACCACTTAATAAAGGCTTGGAACTGCAATTTCAAAAATACTTATTTCCTGATACCTAAAAGTGCAAACAGCCTCATACCCAACCTGAAAACCACCAGACGACCCATCAAAACTGTGATGCAGTTTTTTTGTAAAAGAGGGCAAAAAAATCATGTTTCAAACAAGTGCAAACACTAAAGACTTAAGTTGGTCAATGATAGAGAAAGTAAAGTGATATCAGGCAACTGGCAAGAATATTTCAAGATACAACTTGAAGCGACAAAATGCCTCTCAATGCATTTCAAGTCCTTTTTTACACAATGTGTGTAAACGAATAGGCAGTCAGGCACTGTGGCGAACAAGCTGTGTAGTTTTAGTATGTACAGCTCACCTAACGGCGCTCGTCTGGAATGAGATGAAAAAAGGTTTACACAGCGATGGTGATGATCCAAAGATGTAAAGTCACTCAGTGCTCGTGGAGCCCGCCGGGCGTGCCAAAGTCTTTTTGAGGAGCACACAGCGTCCTCTGCGTCTGTGTCCATCGTGATCTCCGGCTGAGGTCAGTTCTTAAAGGCTCCGCAGCGACTGGCTCGACATATGAAATCTTTCAGCATGTTGCCGTCAATCTGCCAGAAAGCGGAGGTCTGGGTCACTTCGGTCAGGTGATTCACACAGAACTTAAAGCAGAACTCTTCCAGGTCCTGGAAGACAAAAAGTAGGAACATAAATTAGCAGATGACAGAAACAAGACTAACTGTTTCTGACCTCCGGTCCCCTCGTACCATTTGGTATTTTCCTGTCCATTAAAGTAAACCAATTGTTGAATACATTTGGTGCAAACATGTTTGACTGCTTGAAAATTGAAAAAAAGATTCATCACACGTGAATGAAACTGGGCTTATTAAATCCACAAGAGTCTCAGCTTTCTAGTAATATCCAATTTATGCAAGTTCAAGACTGTTTACTGACCCCAGTATGCAGCAATATTCAAAGCCAATAGGCCGAAATAACGCCCTTACTGCATATTGCATGAAAAAAACAACTATCTTGAGGTCAGAGGTCGGGGGACCCCTTTGAAAATGGGCATCTCAGTTTTTCCCTTGCTAAATTTCCAGATAAAATAGCAGGACATTTTATAGTACCAATGGATTCCCTTTGTCTTCTACTTTTATATGATACAAATATCTTGTCGTATTAAGCTGAGCCCCCTACAGCCTCTGAAAGTAAAGTTGGCAGGGCTTCACCGCACTGAACATTGCACTTCCTTATTGAAATACAACAAACTGATGATAAGTGATTGGCCGATGGCGAACACTGACCTCTGCATCGTAGCGCACAGCAGCAGACAGCAGGGAGAAGGCGTTTTCCACAGTGATCCCTCTCTTTATGATGTGCTGACACAGACGTTTGAGGCGGTTCTCACAGTAGGACGTGGCCAGGTCCAGCAGCCCTGAGACAGAAACACGGTGATTTAACAACAAACTACATTAAAGTGAGTGAGATGACGCTGCGATGTGTGTGTGGTTCTCACCGATGGCGTCCTCGGGAGGCAGCTCCACGTTGTCCGTGTAGAGGAACTCGAGGAAGGAGCGGTACACCGGGTACGAGAACTGATCGATCTCGATCACCTCCTTCATGTCTTCGTTCCAGTGGGACTGGAACATGGATCTGAAGTGTTCACACCTGCACGGCAGATTGTGTCAGGACACGTACAGATGTTGTTACTGGATTCTTTGTATTCTATGATTTGATTATTAAACTGTGCAGCCGTGAGATGAAATGTCTGACCTGATTTTGAGAACTGCTTTGTGGACGTAGATGTATTTGCCGTCAACGCAGAACTTGAGGTCGGCCGTCTCTGGGTTGTCAAACTCTTTCTTCAGAGACTGAGCCACGGTCAGGAAGTCATCGTGCTCTGCAGGGAGAAAACACACATACACACATCATTAGGAAGCATTAGGAAACTGCTTTTAGTTTTACAACTTTCTTGTCCCTGTGACGATGATGATTTAATTGAATAATAATTTCCTTGTCAGTTTCCTGTCAAAAACTTTGTTTTTTTGGCACCAATTACAACTCAACTTGTGCTCAATCTGTACACAGCCATTAAATGATTCCAATTATTCAACTGATGGAGGGAAGTGGAGGGTGTGAAAGGACTAGAAGTGATCCTGAACTGGCTCTGTTCCTCCTCGACTGGTATGTAAAATGCCTTCTTTTATTGATGAAATGCATGGTTTTAAATTCATAGAATATATGTTTAATTAAGATTGGTTTATGAAACAAATTTTACATTTTTTTTACCATCATTATTTATCTTACATAGCCACAAATAGATGCATTATATCATCAGTGTGCATCCTGAAAAAAGCTGCATTAAAAAAAGGATTGAGATAAGTTACGTCTTTCTTTCTCACTTCCAGATGTTGATCTTTACAACATGAGGTGGTGGTGCTCACTGAAAAACTTTTGCTCACAGGAGCCGTCAAATAAACACAAATGGAAAATCCTTGTTGCTTTAAACGCTGGTGCAGCCCTTAAATTACTCACATTACATCATATCTGGGCACGTGGTCTTACCCATGGAAAGAAGCCTCCACATGACGGAGGGCGTGGCGAAGCACGCGAACACATCGTCCGTGCAGGTGAAGTGTGTGAGGTGGGGCAGCACGATGGACTGGCCCCGGCACTGGCCCCACATGTACACCTGACCGCTCTGAGTCTTAGCAGCCGATGTGTGTGTGGAGTGACACGCAGCGATCTCCACGATCCTGCAGGAGACGACAGAGAGTTAGCGGTGTGGAGGGTTTGTTACGCAGTGTGTGTGTGTGTGTGTGTGCGTGGGGACGGTTCTCGCTCACCGGTCTTTCTCAGTCATGATCTGAACCGGGCTCAGCTGGTTGCTCTTGTTGCCGGTGCCCAGTTGTCCGTACGTGTTGGCGCCCCACGCGTAAAGCAACCCCTCGTCTGTTAGTGCCAGAGAGTGGGCGTAGCCGGACACGATCTGCAGAGGAAAACTTTAGGTGTGAGACCCAGTTTAACAGGCCAAAACTAACACGAAAATTTATGCATTGTATAAACAAAACAAAGTCTACTTTATAGTGAATAAAAATAAAGAATCAGCTCTGACTGGGGTTTTTGTGAGTGTGTAATCTCTGACCTGCTGCACACACAAACCCTGCAGAGCTACAAGGCGACAGGGAGTCAGCTGGTTCCCGTTATTTCCGAGCCCGAGCTGTCCGTTCCCGTTGTAGCCCCAGCCGTACACCTGCAGAGACACACAGAGAGCGTGAGAGACGGATATCATCATGTTTATAGCTCCAGTACAAATTAAACAGTCACCTCGCCATTGTCCACGACAGCCAGCGACGAGGTCTGTCCGCAGACGATACCGACGGCCACTTTGTTCTGCAGGCAGCTGGACACTCTGCGGGGCGTCGGCTGGTTCGCTGTGGAGCCTGAACCCACCTGACCACAGTTGTTGTAGCCCCATGCATACACCTGTCAGACAGGAAGGTGAAGGAGAGAAGAAGAGTTAAACATCCCACATTTCTCTTCGATCATCCTCTGTACATTACACTCAAAATTACAGCTTTTATGTCCTCTAAGAGGAAGTTTAATTGCTATAAAGATTCCTTAATGTGTGCAGCATGTGGAGAGTTAATACAGTGTGACAGAAATGAATGGAGTTCATAATGATGTTTGCATTACAATCTAATGTAATTATAATGTATCAGCTGGACTGATTTTCCAAGACAGTTTCACTAGAGGACAGTAGTGTGCACTGTTGTTGTATTATAATAAAGTGCAGCTTCAGGGAGAAGTTTAGCATTTTGGGAAATACAATTATTCACCTTTTTTGCTCAGACTTGAGAATGCATTGCAGCCATTTTTATAAGGCTAGCATGTTTTGCTGCAGCTGTGCATTGCTTAGCTTTTGTTCTGGTCTACTGTAGTAATACACTGACTATGGATAAGTACCTTATAATTCCCAACTATCCCTTTAAGGCTGAGGCTAGTTTTCTCCGTTTTCGGCTCCCAGGGATCAGCTGCTGCTGTGATTGGACTAAGGGCTCTGAGTTGGACGCTATGACTAAACACTGCCTTTGGCCAAAGCTGAATCACATGTGTCATTAGGGGGTTTTAAGCAGGTTTCCATTCTGCTGCAAACAGACACTCACTTCTCCTGAGTCAGTCAGAGCCATTGAGTGGTGAGAGCCACAGGCCACCTCTGTGACCTTCTTATTGAGCAGGTTGGCAGACACGAGCACCGGAGCTACTCCTTGGTTGGTTGTCCCGTTTCCCAGTTGGCTGTAACCGTTATGGCCCCAGGCGAATAGCTCTCCGTCTGAAACACAAAAAGATTAGTCATTCTGCAGCACTTTTTTATCCCGCGGTGAAGGGGAGGATTAAGTGTTTTGTGCAGCTACCCTCTGTGGCCAGCAGGATGTGGGGTCCGCTGCCGTAGCTCAGGCTAACCACCTTCCTCCCGCTCAGGAAGTCCAGCTTCTTGGGGACGATGGTGCTCTGGCTGTCCCCTGTGCCCAGGCAGTTGCTGCAGTTCAACCCGAACACATACACCTGAGTGTGGAGAGAGGACAGACATGTAATGTGGATCAGTGATAAGCAGGGATAAGCAGAGACGGCCTTCATCGGCCGAGTAGGTAGCAGGTCACATTCCAGACACACAAACATCAACAGCAGCAGGCAGCGCTGATAAGAGCAGCACAGACACAGAGAGGGGACCAGCGAGGACAGGAGCCCCAGCCTGCTGTGTTTTATTGTTGCTTTTTATATTAGTTATTTAAAAAATGTGCAAAAGGTTTTGGATGTTTCAGCCCACTCTGTACAAACTGCATACACACTGCTGCTAAACATGAACACTATTTAAACTCATGGCTGCCAAACTGCAAATGTTTTACCTGATCCAGACAGATATATTGCTTGACAGATATAATCACACGGTATTTGGGATATCAGTATCAGTGTGTTTACTGTCTATGTGCCGTTATGAAAACTTTTTTCACACAATACATAAAGCAGAAAAAAATGTTGCTTGCTGTAATTCATTTTTTTTTCTCCTTTTATTCTTTAGATATTAAGCAAGTGACTGACACTGAACAGTAATAACATTTATTTAGACATTTATTTTATTCCTATTTATTCTTTATTTTATCAGTTGTCATTTATAGAGCTTGCTGATGAAGTAATACATTGATTGTATAATATATAACAATGTTAAATATTATTCAATAAAGTGAAAAAAAAAGTTAAATTCCCCAGACTGCTGTATTTCTAAACTTTCTCTTTAACCGAATCACACACATTCAAGCTATTCCATGTGATTTTCTTCACTAATGTAATATTGTTTATTATTATTGTTTTTCCCTGCCACACACTGAGCCCCCCTGAAACTGTTTGGACCCGCCTCTCGCTTTTAAAACCTCTGTTTGAGGCTGATTGTGTGCAGGGTTTATAAGAGCTTTTACGAAGACATTTGCCCGCTGTGGCTCCTAACAAGGTTGAAGATAAAAGTCCTCCAACTGTCGTCACGCACCAGTAACGATGACCGGTGACGAGCGATGACTTCCCTCGCATGATTAACTCCACAGCCCTGTCTGGCTCCTGACATCTCACCTCATCATCTTTGGTGATGTAGATGGCCTCATTAGCAGACGTTCCAAACACACACGCTCTCCGTATGGTGGAGAGCTCCTGAGGGCCCATCAGGCTGAAAACGGGCCATTTGGTCACATCCACCATGATGCTCTCGCTGCGAGGCTGTGGCCAGGCCACGGGCCGGAGATTTGAGCCTCAGTCCAGAGGCAGGATGGGGGGCGGGGGCAAGGGGAGGCTGTGGAGAGGCAGGGATGCCAGTGCTGCAGTCGCTGCTGGAGAAAATAAACACAGTCGGAAAACAATTAACCACGTAAATAGTCAGTGAACTTAAACACATTGATATGAGATGAGAAAACAGAAAACTCATCGCATCCTGTCCTTTAAAAACTGTTATAAGTTTAAATACTTTACAGACAAACAGCTTCACACAGAAAGTGAAGTTCATAAGTGATGTTATGAAGAAATAATCTCACACGGGAGATTAGAGAGAAGTCGGGTCATGTGGTTAACACTCACTTAAACACATCACAGCTTGTATGTATTAAGCTCCTCAGAGTAAAATCTTTGTTTCACAGTAAGTGTGTCAAAACTGTACGAGTGATATAAACTGTAATTAATATATGTATATGTATATGTGCCAGGCATAAACAGTCCTAAGATTTAAGACTTGGTCTCAACGCTGAAATTATTTAAGAGTCCACCAGAGATCTTGACCCAGTTAGGACTCAGCAGCAGATGTTTCAGCTACATGTATGGATGCAAAGAGAAAGAAAAATCATAGTATCATAATTAGGATAAGAGAGTCAAACTGTCCTCCAGAGACAGAATGTGGTGATGGAGAGAATCAATCCTTTTTTTCCGTACATAATATACAATGTAAAAATAATGTTTGGGGTGACTGAGCAAAAATTAAGTAAACAAACACTTTTTTTCTATTCTTTCTTCAAATGGTCAGCAACTAAATGACACTGAGCATACATCAGTGATGTTTAGAGCCTTTTATCTATTCTTTTATCAGTTATTGTTTCTAGAATTGTGTGTATAATCCACTGTAATGTATAAAAATAGTATATTGTTCAATAGTTATCTGTTTAGAAAGCAGCCTTCTGAGTACCTTTGCAGAGTCAAAACTATTTTCAATTCACTATATCGACGGCCATATTGGTATCAAGAATAACATCAGTCTAGTTCCAACACTAATATACAGTAACAGAAGTTTTTAGTCCTGGTTTATGTTTGTCAGGCTCACAAACACACAAAAACTAACAATAATTACACTACAATGCCGCAAACTACCCATCACCAGCACTTCATTCAGGTGTATTATCATTTCATTGTGCAATGTAAATATTTTCTTTTTTTTGTAATTATGCTATTTTAACTGTTGAGTCTGTATATGTTGTATATATTGTTCCTAGTTTTATATCTCTGTAAGTGTTAATACTTTTTTATATTTCTTGCTCAAATTGATATTTATTTTTAATACTGCTTGTTTTCCTTTATTGTTTGTTTTTATTGCTGCTTCTTTCTATTTTTGTTGTACACTTTTTGCTGCTGTAACACGTTGTGGGACTAATAAAGGAGTATTTTACCTTGTTTTAGTAACGTAAAACTATGGCCTAGTATTGCATGAGAGTAGTTACCAAAACACTAACAATGTACTGGTAGATATTGTTGTACTCTCGTTTGTCTTCTATACAGAATAAAGTCTACATCATTGTTCTCATATACTGTAAATGAAGAAATATGATCCAGCCCTTGTGAGTTTGGATGTTTTGGTGCTCTGACCTCCAGTTAAAGGAGACTACAACTTCCCTGTGAGATGTAAACAGTGTCCCAGCTGCTTTAAGACGGATTTGAACTTGCTGTGTTGCTTTTCTCACTGACACTGTTATTAATAAAAACAGCTTGTGAACCCAGAAAGCTTAAGAACTTCTGGAAAATTGACTTTGCGTGTGTTCAAAGTCCGGATCCCGGAGGTTTTGTGAGGTACATTAAAACACCTAGCAAACAGGGGGCACTTCACTTAGCTAGCCGGCTAATGCCCATTGTTACAAACGCATTATTCAGCAAACCGTCGAGCTGACACAACACATCAAAGTGAACGGAGTCGGTGCTAGACTGATCCGTTAGCAGAGTCCCTCTAATCTGTCGTCACTTGTTTCCAACTGACAGCCGTTAACACATTAGCCTGGGGGGTAAAAAGCTTTTAAACAACTTCAGAAGCTACACATTAATAACATTACAGTTTCCGTTAAACCCACCTGTTAAAGTTTGTCTGTTTCTGTTGTCGTTAACGGCTCGAGGCTGACGGTTTCACAGGACGCACACGGCGGTGGCGGGATGTCCACTATCAGCTGCAACTGACGCTTATTTGCGGAAGTAGGCAGGAAAAAAGCAAAGTCACGTGATTCGAAGACCAAAACAATCGATTGCAGATTGGAGTTCAGACTGGAGGGTTACATCTGAAACGAGAGAGGTTGTTAGAGGGCAATTTCACCAGTATTTACATGTAAAAGATCAGTTTAGTTTAGTTTAGTCAATTAAAAAAGGTTTGACACGAAAATAGGACTAACAGTATGGTGGATAAAACACAAAGTTTTTTCATGATGCAGTGCCTTGCAGGGTGTCTTTCCAGTGGAGAAAACACAACACGTTGCCCTCTGCGTCATCCTTACAGTTGAAAAAACTGGCTCAAGTGCACTAATGTGTGTACTTAAAAAGGCGAAAATGTTGGGTACCTCATCATTTATAACTATGCTATTTGTTTTTTTTCTGTGACAAGTGTTGTTATATGGGAGAAAATATTGTCATTGCACAACTAAGCTTTTCTGTATTACTCTTGACCTTTGAAAGAAAGAAAATGGCGAAAATGTGATACAATGCCCTTTAGAGTGTTCTTCCAGTGGAGAAAACAAGATGTAGCGCCCACAATTGTGTACTTAAATATAGAAACATGAGGCAGTGCTCTCTGGGATGCCCTTTAAGATGAGAAAGTGACGCAGTGCCTTCTAGAGAATCCTTCCAGTGGAGAAAATGCAATGCAGTGCACCAAGGGGTGTACTTATCAATGGAGAAAACATGATGCAAGGCCCTCTGGGGTGTTTTTCTAGTGGAGAAAACGAAATGCAGTGCACGGAAGTGTGTACTTAAAATGCTGAAAATGTACTCTTGGGTGTTCCTCAAGTGGAGAAAACGTCCTAAAAGTTGAAAAAACGAGATGCAGTGCACTGATGGGTGTACTTGATATGGAGAAAATGTGATGCAGTGCTTTCTAAGGTTGTTATTCCAGTTATGTACTTCCAGTGGAGAAAAGATGCAGTGTACGAAAAAATTAATTGGAAAAACATAAAATGCTGTGCTATGCCATGAGTAGGCCTGAGTCGCCAATCTGCTAAGCTTTAGTTACACTATTTTTTAAAATTTTTGGTTGTATGGAAGGGTTCTATAAGCATCAGGTACACAGCAGATTCATTATATTTTACCCAAAGGCCCAGATAGCAACTCAGAATTCAGCTGCCCAAACAGTCCCACCACAAACTCCATTAAGTAGCTGCTCTGGAGCTTTTCTTCACATTACATGATCCTCCTCAGCAGGTGGGGTTTGCCCCAGAAAAAGATAGTAAACATGCAGGAGAGAACATTTATGCCACATTTCCCCCTAAAACTGTAACCAATCAAACTGCTACACCTAAAACTATGAGCTGGGGAAGGTGGATCTGGGTCAAGCAGCGTTAATGTTCCACTTAGAGGCCAGTTATCTTATTTTGCATGTTTTTTTGGAACTCAAATTCAGCATCAACAGGGTGAGTTAATCATTGCCATCGAGTCAATGTGTTCGCCAACACACACATACATGGATTCAGCAAATGGAAACTGTGCCACATGTTCATTGCACAATGAGAGATTTCATAGTTTTTCCACTATAACCGAAGTTTGGCACCGAATCTGTCCTGGCCTGGAGTCACCTGTGCACTCTGAAGGGTAAATCACCTGAAGAAAGAGAGAAATGAAGCAGCAAATGACCTCCTGTGCCACAGGAGAATAATCGTAGGAGTACTAAAAAATATCTGTTAGAGGATATGATGGTCAATTTCGCTCACGAAGAGTGTAAAAACTCAAGAGCTCAAGGGGAAAATTTGTGTTTCTCGCACTCACACAAACACTCAAATCCCATCCCTGCTAAATCTCCCACATTCACACTCGTGCAAATTGAATTTGACTAACAGCTATTGTATGTGTGAATCACAACACTTGCAAGCACGGAGGATCCAACGGCTAAACAGCAAGTTTATTTTGGTTAGGATCAGAAACACAGATCATGTCCTGAGGGTGAGATGAGGAGATGATATCAAAATCCCCTGACTGAAATATGGCATTGATGGTTTGTGGTGTTCGGGGGGTAAATGAGTGGGAGAAATGGTGTGTTACAATGTTCAGTGAATAAGATCGGAGGGGAGCAGTTACTCTCAACAGCAGAGAGCAGCATTGACCATTCCCATGGCAAACTCCAACAACAGGGAGACAACACATCACCGCATCTCCCACTTCAAACGTCTCCAGTTGCTCAAAGAATCGTTTCTATTCAATAAAACCTAGTTTTAGTTGAAATGAAAAACAAAAGGCACAATGATTTTCAACTCATTCTTGTCTTTAATATGCACAAGAGTTGAAAGCATCAATGAGCCACCTTAAAGAGAGGAATTCAATCTAAAATTTATAAAAAGATATAAACAATCAGAGGCCAAAACGCTGTCTGTTGCTTTTCTCCTATTATTTTATTTAAAACAACTTTTCATTAGCAAGTAAAAATCTTGCAACAAACATAAGCTTGTATCCAATTCAGGTACAAGGCAACGAAATTGTAAATCTTTAAAGTGGCTCGGTCTAGTCTGCTAGTTCATGACTGTACACCCTCTCTATAGTTTTGTTCAGTAATAAACAGCTAGTCCCAAAAACAAGCCTGGGCTGCTCATAACAACCCCACCCAATATTTAAAACCCCAGTGTGACCCCCTCCCCACCTGTTCTGACCCCCTCTCAGTAGTTAGCAGCCAACCAGAGGATCATAAAGTCTTCGAGACCAGGGCTCGGGTCGGGTTCGGAGGTTTGACACCTTGAACCCGCACCCCGACACCAACTGGGACATGGGACGGCACATTTTAAACAGCCCGTCACCACCACGAAGAGAGAAAAAAAAACCGCCTGTTCCAATTCCTCAGCATGTCATCACAATACATATGCAAGTCAAAAATAAAAACATTGAAACAAAGAAATATTGCTTCAACAAAAAAACCCTCCCCAGCCATCTTTGACAGTAAGGTTATCGTCCATCCAATGACTGTCAGCTGCAGCAGCTTTGTACAGGCTTTATGTAAATATATTCATATATTCATTAGACGGCAAGGAGAGATACACATCACATTTTTGTACAATTATTCAAATTGAGTGATGACATGTGACCTCTTCATCGAAAAAGTAGTTAAGTACTGTAATCAGGACCTGTACTCGTTATATAAGTCTAGTCTTCGTAGAGTATAGGTCCCTTTCTGCAGGCAGACATCAATGTGCCTTCTCTGACGTGTGCATAAGACTGAAGAAAAGGAAAAAAGTAAAAGACAAATGGAAGCTCCACAGACTCAACCAGAAGAAGCTGAAACATGAACCCAAAATATTGGTTTGAAGAGAGAAATTTAAAAGAATAAAAATTAGCTTAAAGGTCAGATAAGCAAATCGGGTCGATTTTACCTCGACGTTCATTTCTTTCTCTTATTTTTTTTTACGTTAAACCCCCCCCTCCCTTTCCGAGTTTCACATTACAGGGGAGTCCCGAGCAAACACTTCACTGGATCACAGGACATGACCGAGCTCATGCTGCAAAACACTGGATGTCCTGTAGGGGGATAAACGCTACAGCTGACAAGTTCCTCTTCTCTTAAGTCTCTGCGCCTTCACCTAAAGGTGCTTCCTCCCGTGACAGGTATTCACATCCATTAAA